>JAODVP010112714.1:0-24507 GCA_025400035.1 Tetradonia laticeps
TTAATGCCGCTTTATGTTTTCGTATACTCTTCCCATCATACAATTCCCAGACAAAACAATATTACAAATGGGTAACGATCACACAGACTCATACATATCCATAATGCAGTTTTTTTGGAAATTTCTTGCAAACGGCAGAACTTGCGGGTCTAATTGTTTTTCCTAAACATTTGCGGTAATATTCTGAACATACTTGCCGTTCACACTATTTCTCTATTTCTTACCGTTCACTTTTTGAACTACTTGCTCTTTTCGGCACTTGTTTGCCTACGCATACACGTTTGTATAGACACAAAAATAATTATGTCACGTTACAAACTTTATATTACAAAACAATAGAGATTACTCTGTCAATGCCGCCTTAACTCCCGTCACATCATTACCAGTAATTCCCGCACAAAACAACAAAACAAATGGATAACGATCACACAGCCATATATATACATAGTCATATTGCAGTTTTTTGATAATTTCTTGGAAACGGCAAAAACTTGGCGGTCTAATTGTTTCTCCTACCTTCCCGGTAATATTCTGAATATATTTGCCATTTACATTATTGCTCTATCTGTAGCCATTCATGCGCCAACCCTGCGCGAAGCATTTTCCAAATATTTTATATATAAGATTAGTGATGCCCTAAATTGTTTGGAAAATGCGTCACCAAAGAATGATATAGTCTGTATCAAATCCAATTTTTTAGGGTTATCATCTATCAACTGTTGCCATTATACCAATTTTAGAATCACATTTTACAAAATTGTACGTATTACAAGTTCTGAATTATTAAAAAAATGTTTTGAAAGTATTGAAGGTTTTATAATTTTAGATACATAGTTGATAATAATAATACTACAACAGATATTCCAGCTTTTATAAATACACTTATAGTTTTATTCGAACTTGAAAGATGCCAATATAAATCAATTTTTAGAAGAAATAAATTCTTGCATACTCCAGAAAATATGAAATTTTACCTGTTCTCACACTGAATTTGTAATTTTGGTAGTTTTATAACGAATATAAACGAATATTTTATCACATATTTTTCATTTTTATCGCATATTTAAACAATTTTTATCAATATGTATTCGAATATTTCATTAGTTTTTAGCGCATAAAGATCCGTTCCCTAGTTATAACATAGTATGGAGGTTTGTCCGCACCACATTCCCCATTAGTCCAGCTTCAATATTTGTTATATTATTATATTTTTTGTAAGTAAGTACACTTACATTTGCATACTATTATCCACCCCTGCGTTAAGTTGGCGCACCACTTGGGGTAAGAGTGTACACATAGAAGTGCGAAAAACTAGCAATGAATTTCAAATAAGAAAGACAAGTGAAAATCAATAAAACATGCCATATTATTTAATGATTTTCACTTGTCTGAAATTCATTGCTAATTTTTCGCACTTCTTTGTGCACACTCTTAGACTCCGAGGAACGCAACCGGGGACGAAAACGAAATGGACGAGTTACTGATCGAAATGATTGCAGATACTATGAGGTCGCACTTATCAAAGAAGAGGGGTCATCGCGGACATCAAGTCGTAACACAGAACATTTAAATCGTTCAAACTCACGCAGGCAACCATACACGCACTCATTCTCTCTTTTACACATTTTCGGCTCAGTATTTTATTTTGCTTTCGAACATATATCACACATATGCGCACTAATCCACCGATGTGGCTTTTTAAGATAAAAATATTCACAATTTTGGTGACCAGCAATCCAATGCTAGACATCGCTTATATTTATTATGTTGGTTCGAATCCTGTCGGCGGATCATTTTTCGACACTTTCTTTCTTTATCAATGGATATGTTATTTCTAAATTCTAAATTTAGTTTTCTTCAGTTTTTATTATAATAGGTAATCAAACACACCTCAAATAAAGACATCCCCATTCAGAGACCCGTACAGAAATGAAATATCAGTTTCGATTTCAATTCCGATACGGCTGTATCCGTAAATAACGATTTCAGTTTCAGTTACGATTATTTCACTTCTTATATAACAATTTCAGTTCCGATTACAGTACTCTGAAAATAAAAATAACGATTTCAATTCAGATTTTGGTTCCCCAAAAGTAAAAATAACGATTTTAGTTTCGATTTCAGTTCATAAATAATGAAATTTCGATTTCAGTCTTAAACAACCTTGAAATATTGGGTTCGCAGTAAGCATTATTGAGTAACATATAAACTAATATTTTCGTAATCGTAAAATAATAATAAAAAAAACTAAGTTTTTTAGTGATGATTATTGAATTACATTCCAGAGCACGTTTTATAAAATTTGTGGGATTATGATAGCATTATAGCTAGCACCGCGTTAAAACCCGGACCCGTACTGAAATAAAAAATCCGTTTCGATTTGAATTCTAGTATAGCTAAACAGTAAATAACGATTTCAGTTTTGATTTCGATTTTGTTTCTTATTAGAATAACGATTCCAATTCCGATTTCGATTCTCTGAATATTAAAATAACGATTCCGATTTCAATTCCACTCCTCTAAAAATATCATGTATTTTCAGTTTTCGATTCCTATTCTAATTTCGGTCCGGGTCCTTGTCTCCATCAAATAAACGCAATCACAGTTGGTTCATTTTTCTAATTTATAAAAAATGTAGGTATGTATAAGTAGTCCTTCTACTTCCTTAGTTTCTCATAAACCACCCCTTTGCAATTTCCTCTAATACAATGTCAAAACTAATGGGGTCTCATTGGCGTTTATCATTTATGATATGACGAATTGTTTGTGAACTACGAAGCTAAGTTAAGCGTGTGTAAATGATTTAAATATAAATATAGCATAAACATATTTGGAACCCTTCATATTAGTCCCGTTTCACTGAGATATCTTTATTGAGATTGATGGTTTTTATTAAATTTATTTTATCAACATACGCCAATATTAATTATCAATTATTATAAAACAGTAAATTAAGATTCATTAAATTCCAGTGTTATTTTCATTTGCACATCACAGTTTGGTAATCTATGTCGTCACTCAATACGGTTCATCATTTGCATAATATAAGTCGGTAGATCGCTGGCGCCTTTCCATTTCCTCCTCGAAAGTGAGAATTTTGAGGACAACCACCTCCAACGCGCACACCATAAAGATTGCCATAAAGATATCGAGATGCGTGTTTGGCACTTTGCGAATATCTGGAGAACTCTCTTCCATTAAAGCCAAGCCCTTAATTGAGCATAATAACCACATGAACATTTTATTTACTGCAAGTATCACAATATTCCACAGATTTCTATAATCCCAAATCCTCCAATTAATTGCTCTCTGCTAGTTTTCTTCTATTATACAAGGTAATACAACTAAAATAAACATTATTATAATTATTACTACATTAATAAAAAAAATGGAAAATTGAAAATTTCAAAAAAATTAATCATATTCATTGATACCCACCAGTTTTTATCTTAACTAAGTATCAACTTTTATAGTTGTAAGCGTTGTGAACCTCATATTTTTTGCAGTACATTTGAATTGTTTTAATTGGTGAAATCTGATTGATACACTTCGGTTACACATTTCTGAAGCACTTCCTCGTGGATTCCTGCATGGATTACTTTTCCATTTGGATTAATTATATCTCTGGCTGTCGTTGAAAGGTCAGTTCACTTGCATTAACTTAACCGTTAATGCAACCGCGAAGGTAACAATATTTCTTGACACCTACTAACTTATGTACAAATTTCTATTAAAATAATTACAGTTTAAACCAAATGTTTAAGCCAAATGAAAGGATTGTCAGCGTAGTGTAATTGTTCAATTTTCGTGTTGGCTTTTGCTTTGCCAATCAGCAACTGAAGGCTCCGCTCCGTTTTGCATGCGCACATGCAAAAAGAACGGCGTTGATGTAGTTGTAGTAAATAATAAAGTAAGAGTCGTAAGCGGCGTAAGCCATGGATTCTGCGGTGTGACTTATGTGCCTTGGCTGTTACGCAACATTTTCTTTCGGCTGCGCCGGTGCCCGACGTTGCGTCTGGACACCGTACCTGCAGCCTGTTGAACTTAATTGAGAACTTTCTCAACCGATTGCATATATACTAGTACATTGTTAAAAGGTATATAATATACGTATAAATTATGTAAACGTCATAATGTATCAATATATAAAATATGATTTATTAAAATCATTACATGTTTCTATTTGTTTTTTCATGTAGTTCTATTTTATTTCGGTTAGGATATGCTATGAAGTTTTAGGTTATAGGAGCGTTACTAATTCATGTAATGCTTCATGCAAGTTTCATTTAATTAACCTCTTCATAATATACCTACCTATGTTTGTAAAAGTAGTACACAAAAAGAAAGAGTACAGGCGCAAATAGAAGAAAAGTGCAAGTGATGCGAATGGTGTTACTGAGTACGTTGGGAATCTGTGCGAATGTGCAGATAATGAGTAGTTGCAGACTCAGTAATTAAAGAATATGAACATATCATATACTGTATCATGCACTGTATGTAGCAAGCGAAATACCATCGTAGGTTATGTCACCGCTTGCATCATGTGTTGCACGTTTGGCCTACATTCGCCGCCAACTTACCGACACTCACAACCGAAGATAATTACAAAATAACTTTTCATTGCTGGCATGGATAAACATAACTGAAATAAAAACAAATATTCGCCTAATTGTAAGCAAAAAAGGAAAAGTCGACAGAAATTGTCCATGCACATTATAAATGTACCTATAAGTATACCTATACGTGTTTCTATTTATAAATTTATGAACATTAAAGTGGTGTAATATATGAATATTCATTAACGTAATCAAAACTAACCATGATTATTGCAAAGCAAATATATGTAATTTGTTGATTTGATTTGCAAATTACAATGCTAAATATTAGTTTTATGAATTGTTTCAGGGTGGATAAGCCTGATACACCTTGGCATTGCAAGCTTTGCGGCGCCCAGTTTAATTCAATCGACGGCGTCCTGGAGGGCGATAACGTCGTCACGTGCATGAAATGTGCGCGCACTTTCTGCCGCGAAAAGTGCGCCAAGCGCGATAGGACGAGTATTGATAGACATGCGGATGTAATCGCGCTACAAAGTGCACAAGATGAGTCGCATCGATCGTCATACAGCGCAAGCGAACGGTGGATCTGCAGAAAATGTCAGCCGGATTCATGGATTACTGGCGTTGTTCGATTGCTTCAATTTAGCGAAACAAAAGGTATCTGTAAATGTATTGATCTTATGCAAAAGGTACATTTACTGTAGGCAGCTTTATATACACCAGCATGGTTAATGCAACACAAATTCTCAGTTGACAAAAGTTTCACCCGCAGCAGGAAATATAAAATTTGTAATTTTATGATTATTTTCATTGCAGAGTGGTATAGAAAAAATATGACAAGCAAAGAACTCCAACTCAACGCCGAATTGTCGGAGCTCAAACGTAAGGACAGGGAGCAAGTTCGGGATTTCATCGAACGATTGGTGGAGGCGCTATTGGGCGGAGAGTTGGATACAGTTAGTGTGAAAAAGATTTATAGCGACGAGCGGTGTAAGTAGAGCAATGAATGTTTCTAGTTTAAATATCTTTTAATGTAGGTTGTAAGGTTGTAAATTGTAAACGTTTTAATTCAATAGTCATGACTTTTCATAACTATACAATTACTTAGTTTATGTTCAATTTGATTCTGTTAGGTTAAGTTCAAATGAAAACCAAAGTTTGCCATAAATCACGTGTAGATTCCATTGTATAACATTATTTTGATATCATTTCAAACTGTAGTTTGATCGGATAAAAAAAATACCGTATTATCTTACATTTACATGTTGATTTAATCTAGAAGTCATGCCTATTGATTTAATAGCTTCAATAACGGAATGTGCTGTTGCAATTGCATACATTTACTACTTCTTATGTAAACAGCTTCATCCATTTATATTTTTGTTATTGCATCTAAGGATACATTTACGTTTTGATCAATGATTTACTAACTTGCGTTGCAGATGATAGGATTTGCGCGCGGTATCATGGCGCATTAAGTAGTGCTCTGACTGCTTTAGGCTCTGCGCTTCATGTAACAATTAGCAGTAAGTGGTGTAAGTTTTATTAATCTTATGTTTTAATAGTTCATTGCTTTTGCTTCTTTAATATTTATGTTTTGTGTTATATAGATTATAATCATTTTCTCTTGATTTCATATCCGGAATTCATGATTGTTCGCTCATTAATAATATGAATTGAATTGATATTGGAGACGAAATTTCTTTTATTGTTATGAACTAATTTAAGTCTCCTTTATTGGTGACAATTTTTCCTCCATTGACCGTCCGTTTATCATTGCGTTTTTCTTAAAACAATCAAGAATATCGGGAAATTTTGAAACATTCGATTCAACCGAGTCTGATTTAGGGTATTCAACTTCCGGTGTAAACCGGATGTGACTTGCAATTCCTACTGCTATCAACCTTGACGCATTGGGGATCAGGAAGGTTTCGGTAGTTCTTCATTGTTATATAGGTTATATGCTTAGCTTTGGTTACAATACAAAAACAAAAATTACATAATCAGATATTCATTACTCACTGAATGTTTATGTTACATCGATTAACAATAACTCGAGCATTAATTACGATAAACAAATGAAATTTTCTCAAAAGGAAACATCCTCTTATCAGCAAGAATTGATAATATTAACTTACAGAGTTAATTGATTGAAGCATTTGTAATTGAACCTTAACTGGAAAGATACAGAAAGTTTAAATGATTACAATGTCTACAATATAGATAATACCGATAACAATATTTATATAGTAGAGAATTTAATTCTCTTTCTCTCAGTGATACTAAACTTTATTTATTTATATTTCTGTTAGTCGACTTAAATAGGAAAAACAAAAGTATGTAAATCATGTATTTATTACTCACAGAATGTTTATGTTATTTTAATTAAAAATAAGTCGAGTAATAATTGTGGTAAACAAATGACATTTTCTGCATTTCAAAGAGAATTGGTTATCACACACAAAGGTTAGATAAAATTGATATTATTATTCTATAATTGTACATTTCAAAGAATTTATAATTTTGAACCTACACAATTTAATTCAACTTCCGTATATTAAAGCCTATTGCACTTTAATGTAGGCAACTGTATGTGCAAAGTACAGAAACCTGTTCTAACCAGTAGAACGAGTAGAACATTCGGTTTTCAAGGTTTGCAATGATTTTTTATTATTGTTACCCATCAATATCCAAAGTGTGTATTCGATAAAAACAAATTATGCAAGCGAAATATAACCGGTTGACAATGAAGTCAATGATTTTCATTACTCAACACAAAACTGAAGTAGATTAATAACCAAAGACAATCAATTAACAAGAATTGGGCTGAACTGTGTAATATGCATCAATAGTTTTTCTCCAATAATTGAATCTAGTTCTATATTTATCAAATAAAATCACAAAAACACCAACATGTAGTAACTGAATACTTAATTAATTATGACCAGACCACTAAATTGGCATTGCACTTAAACACAACATTAATTACGCTTATTTAGTCAAGGACTTGCGCAAACTTTAACCTAAACTTGAATTATATTTTACCAATAACAAAGGAATAAGTAAATAAACACATACCAATAAACATGGAAATAAACAACGATATTTTAACAAGATATTTTTATGTTTATAAATTTTAAATTTATTTGTGGTTCAATAAATACGTAAGATATGTTCGTATACACTCAGTACTAATTTATGCACATGTTCTTTCACTAATTATAATTATTGCCTCGTGCGGGAATAGCATTTTTTGTGGTAGTTTATTTAAAAACATAGTAATTCTAATGAATTATAGTCGACATGTCTGACGTTGTCAATTTTAACGATAGTCATCTTAACCGTCGAAATTTCATGTTCATATCGGTTAATTATAGTTAAGATCGCGTTTCTTTAATTTGAAATAAAGAAATTCGAATTTCACTTTGTTGAAACTTTAGATATATCGATAGCATATCAGTGCATTCATATCCTTACTAACAATTTATGTCTTTATCTTGACTTCATAATCCGTTATAATTTTACACAGAAGATTACTTTTTCCCATTTGTCAAGTAGTCATAAATTGAAATAAAACATAAACATACTGAGTTCAGTAAGTTTACATACATGTTGCTTACAAGGATGATAAGCCAGCAGGTATGTACATCATTGACGCCAGCGACATTGAAAATATTCCGGTGTTTCTCTGCAACTCGCGCTTCGTTCGATTTCGTTTGGTGCAATTGGCAGTTGGAGTTGACGTAGAAACGCGATAAGGTGCGCGAGGCAAACACGCGTAAACGGTTTTTAACTGATTATTAAATGGCAAATCAAGAAAATAAACAAAATATTACAATTACAACGTATAACAACAACCGAAATGTAATAACACTTCAATTACCATATAAATAATTACAGTTAACTGCAATGTGGTGCCAGTGATGTGAATGGATAAGGCTGAATATCTAAATCTAAAAAGTGAATTTCGCTTTCATCAATGAAAACGGTGTAGTTTTATCAGGTGCACAATACGAATGACAAATAAAGTATCAAAGATGTACTCCTAAACGTTTTGTCCTTGCAATATTAACATTAATTATGCAAATGACAGAATATATAGAATGTTTTTGAGAAAAGTTACTAACCGACAGGAATAGAACTCTGCCATATCTAGCTTTGTGAATATCAATGAAAATAGATAAAATGATAGTCGCCAGATTATAACATTAATTTACAATTGATAAATATTGAAGTTTATTTCATTGTGGTGTAATTGTTGTTTCTGTCATCCGTGATTGACTCAATCGTAGTATTCGCACTTTCCAATTTTAACGAATTAGGAAAATTCCCATAAACTGCTTACACAATAAAATCGAAAGTTCATTTTCTTCTTTTCCCAGTTGCCGGTTTTCTTCCGTGCGCTCCTAATAAGTACGTAACACATCTTCTACTCAAAGAACAGTTCAATTCGAAACTTTATGTTCGTAGGATTCGTAACTCGTAAACTCATAATCTTATTGTAAATATTTGCGGAATGCATGATTTCATTCTTTGTTTTAAGTAATCACAGGTACGTACGTGTATAGCTATGTAGTGACAATTTTTTTGATTCCATAAATATGCCTGTTACACGAGTATTACTAACGCTATCGTTTGAGTATGCCTTCTGAAAAAATTGTTACATTATTGATTTACCATGATATCTTTTTGTTCCAATTAAGTTATGCAGTCATACTACAATTTATTGCATGTACGAACCTTTTTATTAAATTACCTGCTTTATGTATTGAATAATTGAGCCATAAACAATAAAAATAAATGCATTGCCAACTGCAATTTGCAATTTCGCAAGTCCAAGGTAAACAGTTTAAGTATTTACTTGCCTACCTGCAAATTTACATGAGATGCGGCTGTAATTTTCTCTGCAATTTACTTAAATCAACACAATTATGCTTTAAAACAATTCAAAAGAGAGATAAGTTCACGGACATTCTTAAAGTACTTCGACGATTAAACAAATTAAACACTTACAATATCGCATTAATGACCATAACTAAGGATATCAAAATAAATTTCATTATTACATAGTTAGTTATTGCACTATTACTGGGTAAAACTGGGAGAGATTGAACATTGCATACAAAATTTGGGTTAATTATTGTTTGTATTATATGTAATAAGTAGACTTGAAATTTAGGTCCTCGGAACTTTGTTTTGAAAAATATCGAACTACTAATTGGAAGATGAATGAATTATTTGATAACCTAACCTAACCTAACCTAACCAAACATTATATGGAATAATACTTGGTTAGGTTATGTTATCAAATAATTCATTCCTCGCTTCTTATTACGAAACTGCCTGTGTTCCATCACTGACAATGAACGTTGGGAGAGACAGTTACAAAGGGTCTGAAGGGTGAAGTTTTGCAACCCAGTGTGTTGTATTTGAACTATAGATAAATATAATTCAGTTTTCAGTAAAATAGAGGAATATGGGCCGCTTTGTGATAAATATTTATCATCCTTTATTTCTGGGAATACAAATATTATAGAATAACTACTTTAACTATCTCTGTTCATCATATAAACATTACAGAATTTTCACTATGAAACAAAACGCAAAAATAATGCGATTTTTCATATAAGTGTGTTAAGCGGGATCGGTGGAGGGGTCAGTGGCAAGTAAGAAAATCAATTAAATTAAATTTTATTATTTATTAATAAAATTAACATTGTTGAGTAATGAGAAACTTGCAATTTATGCTATAGAGAATTATTTTTAAAAATGTTGAAATAATTATTGAAATGCCCTTCTCCTATTTTTAAGAAATTAAAGCTTGAGAAAAATTCAGCTACCGATGAGACTTGAACTCATATCTCCAGGTTTACGCCCCGGTGTGCTACCTTTGCCACGTTAGCCCCATGTAAGTGACTGAATCTTTCTCAAGCTTTAATTTCTTAAAAATAGGAGAAGGGCATTTCAATAATTATTTCAATATTAATTCACTCCTATGCAATTTCAAATGATGTGCATTCACTTACAATCATATATAACGTAAAAAATTTTTAAAATATTTTCGAAAGTTCGAGAGAGTGGAGAACTTGTACGTATAGATAGACGGTCTAATCAACTAAATCATATGACTCGTAAAGTCAGCGAACAACAGTGGCCCCTCCGCCCCTAAGCTTAGTTATAGTTGAGTTAACTCTTATCTCGTGAAGGAAAGTGAGAACATGATTAAATTCGCTTGATATGACATCAAACGACTTTTAAGTATATGGGACCTTCAAGATCCACAACAGTAACTGCGTTATTATTTGAATAAGAGAAATCAACCTTGTTGAAAATAATTTTTGAAATTTCGCAACGCACACACCATTTTCATTTCTGCTCTAGCTATAAGAATAAGTATCCAAATTCGCTCAAACTTACGTTAAACATCGTTCTGCGACTCTATGAATACAAATCAACCTGGTGAAGAAAAAAAGAGATACAAGGAGTAGCCCGTTTTTCCACAATTTTTCTCCAAATGTACACGAATACAGGGTGATTTGCAGCTCGATGCAAAGTTTCTAGGGGAAGCTAGCCTAGACCATTTAGAACCATTTGGGCCCAAATCATTTTAGTCCAAGTCTCACGATTTTTTTTATCGAGCTTTTACTGGTTTTGGTCAAAAATCCCGAAATAGTTCAATTGGTTGTAAATAATGGCCAGTGTTTTTAATTTTATTCTATTAGTATATTTTACATCAGATTATTTTTTAACTGATATTTGAAGCTAAGTTAAATTTTAAAAATTGAACATAAAGCAGCTTTTGACGGCTTGTAACAAATTTGGGAGTGGGTGTATCTATGGCCAAACCTTTTGAAAAACTTCCTTAGTTAAAGTACTTTCGTTTTTAGTATCATTTATGCGCATTGCTCGCAAATTATTTAAGGTAGGGTTTGAAAACCAAACTAAAAGCGGAAAAATTAAATTTTAGGCTCACCAAAGAAATAATGTTTTTGCTTTTAAAACATAGTATTTTTGAGTTATAAATGATAACAAATTTCATTTCTAAGGCAAATTCATTGAATTTTATTTTTTAACATTTTATGCAGAAAAAATATTTTATCGTCTGAAATTTCTTAACAATTTATGAAGAAAACAAATTTGTTCGAATAAATTAAATAAAAATAAATTACCATCCATTTCTCTTGGAACTGAATTCCAATCACTTCTAACGCAAAAAAATTAAATTTCCATGTAAAAATCATGATTTACTGGTGATCCTATTACTGTAATTTAACGCATTTAGTTTATTTCAGAAGCCTTAGTTTACGTAATATGTGAATTATGCACATAAGTTACACGAAAAACGAAAGTATATTAACTAAGGAAGTTGTTGAAAAGGTTTGACCATAAATACACCCACTTCCTAATTTTTTAGAAGCCGTCAAAAATATCAGTTAAAAAATATTCTGATGTAACAGATGTTTTAAACGTAGTTTGATTGATTCATCAACCCAACTCGCCATTATTTACAACCAATCGAACTATTTCGGGATTTTTCACCAAAACCAGTAAAAGCTGCATAAAAAAAATCCGTGAGAGTTCGACTAAAATGATTTTGGCTCAAATGGTCTAGGCTAGCTCCCCCTAGAAGCTTTGCATCGAGCTTCACATCACCCTGTATATTTTTGGTTATGTTGCACAACGAATATTATGACAAATTTACATGTTGAAGAGTTCGAGAAGTTAAGCAAAATAATGAAAATTCGTACGCACAATACAAAGCTCAAATTTTTTTGTGAAAGCTATCCTATAATTTATCTAGAGTAAATTAGGTAATGTTACATGATAAGCTATCAGATAAGTAATTAATCCAAAGTCTAGAGTAACACTGATAATTCTGATAAAATGACAATAATAAAATTATTTAATTCTAAGGATCAAAAGTCTTAAATTTCAATGTGCACCTGATATTCACAGCTCACCAACAATTTAACTTTTAATTTTAATCTGAAACATTGGTACCAATATAGATTATAATCATTATCCAACACTTTTTGATTTGACACCTTTTTATTACAATTGAATCGTTCAATTGTGATGATTGCTCTGAATTGATATGGATTGATTAAATCATTACAGCGTACAAAACTATTCAGCCATATATAGTCATTTGCAACAATTCGAGGAAGCCTCAAACAGTTGATGTATACTTCGTTCAGACTCAAAAGTGCACCAAAACAAAACTAACAAATCGCCAACATGTTTTTCGAAGTGCTAGCTTATATGACTGCAACATCTTGGATATTATTCTCTCTATTTTTATACGGAATACATTATTTATTCGAAGTGGTTTTGGGTAAGTTCATTAATTTTGATTAGCCGTGTAAGTCATTAGTAATTTTTTCATTGTATTTAATGACTGAGTTTAAGAATAACTTTGTTATTTATAAGCTAGAGTCAAATCTGGTAAATTCTAACATTAAAAAGGGAGGTTATAATAACCATATTAAACTCTTAGTTAAGACAGCATACTAATTATAATTCAGAGGGGCAATTTTGTCTCCTCCGGGTTTTTGTGTCCCCATTTTCTAAATGCAACATATAAGCTGTATCGGAATATGGCTTTCACCATTCCATTCGGAAGAATTTCCCCTTGCTCACTTTGCACCCAGTGGTCATGATTTTTATCCTTAATATAATCCATAGGTGGATGGTTGAACTAGGAATCCATGATTTTCACACAGATCATGAGCAATTTTCTAACTTCAATCATACACTATAGTTTCCTACTTGGTACCTCTTGCTTCACATTCACTCACACTTGCCACTTTGCTACGAAGGTTGTTGGAGGTATGCTTCCAATTAATACGCCTCTAAAATCTCATGTACTCATGGCACCTTCTTTGTATTGACATAACAGTCCAATAAGTCTTTAATACGCTTTATTTGCACCTACACGTCCGGCGTTATATTGTCAATGGACCTATGAACCGCTGTGTGAACTTTGGATACTCTTTTCGTGCATCGTTTTCGTTATTGCGATTGCTGGTCGTAAAAATATGCTAATTAAAACTATTTTATGGACGCCCTCCACGCCGTATCCTGGTGAATCGATTGTATAAAT
Source organism: Tetradonia laticeps (assembly GCA_025400035.1). Classification (NCBI taxonomy): domain Eukaryota; kingdom Metazoa; phylum Arthropoda; class Insecta; order Coleoptera; family Staphylinidae; genus Tetradonia; species Tetradonia laticeps. The sequence goes on from JAODVP010112714.1 coordinate 13,663, forward strand.
GCGATTCCCGATATCTCATATAGTTATACACAAAAAGCTGTTTTGGCAACGGAATGGCACATTGTCCCCACATTAGCAAGGTTTTCAGCAAAATTAGGTCCGATCTGAAATGGCCCAAAATATGTAGTTATTTTAATTGAAAAAGAAAGTAGGAATTTGTAATCCAAAATCGTTCCATTCCTTTGAACTTCTGGAAATCATTACAAAAGTTTATAGGTTTCAACTTCCGGTTGAATGTGATGGAAGTGATTTTACATTTGGAAACTAGTATGTATCAGCCATAAGGCATAAAATCTCATGAACATTTCACTAGTTCTAATTATTTGATGATTATAATAGCTCAACAGCCATTTGGGTGCCATTGTAGTTCGGACTGATTTCATATAGATATGATGCTTTGAATTGAAAAATAGCATTAATTTCTGCATATCAGCTCAGTTTATAACTCAGTTTAAGAATACATTTATTGGCATCAGCATTTTTTCCAGAGAAATTAATTAAACTGGCTGAATGTACAAACAATGTTAATGTTACCGTGTCGTAAAATAGCGTTGATATGGGGACTGTGGACACATAAATTGTTATGGATTTACTATAGTGTATCGATTTTAGTGAAAAATATGTTGAAAAATAGGTGAATGGTTGTTGTACCTGTTGTCAATTAATGTGCCTAAAAGTGTAAGTTTCTTGTTTAAATTAAATTTAAAGTTACATTTCAGAAATTAAGTTGTTTATTGAATTACATGGTTGAGATGTCATTTATCTTCAATTAGAGTTTTCACTCCTGGTATATTAGACAAACCTCAAAATTTTGAGCTGCCTTTGGTCTTTCCCCGATTTATGAGTGCAAAACAAAGCTAGACTTATCTAAAAAAAAGTAGAGCTGATAGAGAGAAACTAATTTAATATTTCAGCAAAACACACACAACCAAAATTCGTTGATTCAATTGGGAAATCCGATTGCTTGATTGAAAGGCATGACTAACACAATCTAACCTAACTTAACATAACGCACATCTATTGTTACAGTATAAACCAGTTATAGACATCATCTTCTTTCATAGTTGGCTATATTAATTGCGTTAAATTTTTGTATTAATTAGATTTACCAATAGCCGGCGACTCACCATGTACTGCACACTCCAGCCTTAAAACATTAATTCAACGGTTCATACGTGAAGCGTCCGAATTACCAGAGTTGCGTAAATCCAACGAAGAAAGTTCGACTCATCCTGCAATTCAGGATGATTCCAACGACCGCACTTACGAAGATTTACTTTCTACTGCCATCATTAACAAAGTAAGTTCTTGTATGTACTTCCATTAATGGACTGAAAATTTAGGCCACAAAACTATCATTCTACAAAAACATTCAGTATAAAAGGTGTCAATTCAGCACTTTTATTTTTAATACGGCTTCTCATCGAATAATCCTTGGTTTTGTCCTTGGCACCCTCACTTCCTATCGTATCGTAGCGTGAAACGTGTGTTTACGACTACTTGAATAACATTATATGATTTTTGTTCTTCGATTTTAACTATGGCCATTATTGTAGCAATAGCATCTCGGAAAAATTCTTTATCCGTACTAACATAAGAAAACATACAATATATGACTAGTCGAATATTACCATAGACTTGTTGCAGGTTGTACAAAACTACCAACACAAGCCTCCCTCAACAGCGGGAACATCGTCAGATAAGGAATTTTATCTCGGGGAACGCAATTTAGACGATGCGTCTTCGACTTCTAGTCTGGATGATTACATAAATACAAGTGGATCGACAAAATATTTGGATCAGATGAACTTTGCGGTATTTTATTCAAAAGTTTCATAAAGTAGGTACATTTGTTGATATTTAATGTTGGAAAATTATAGATTCAACAGAGTATCAAAGAGGCATCGTCTTCAGATGAAGAAGCAGCGGAAAACTATGATATAGATGAAATTGATTCATCTTTGACAAAAAACAACGATTGGCAAGAGAATTGGTATCTTCGGAAACGTAATTTTGGATCTGGGAGCAATTCCCCTGTTCCCGTTCCCATGCTGGTACCCAATCCTAACGCATCAGAAGACGCTAAGGTTCTCATAGGAGATAGAGACGTTGATGAAACTTCAGATTTGTCCGATGCTCTATCAGACTATGAGGATGCAGCGGAACCTAGTAGTTTGAATGCGGTGTTAATAAATTCGAAGTGTTTGATTGGAGGCAGAAATCCATTGATGACCATGGTCGCTAAAGCAGAAAGTCTTGGTAATGACAACGGTGACAATTCGAACTCCGATATACATGTTAAAGCCGAAATACAAAAAACGCAAATAGTGATTCATCATACTGATGTAGGCTTTGCCAGCAGTGCCAATGGAGATGATGAAATCAGTGATATTATTGAAACTTGTAATCAGGCTTTCATTCGAGATGCCCATGATGACATAGGAGCATGTGCAGATACAGAAGATCAGTTAATTTCTCTGGAGAGTAATACTGAGAAGGACTCAGAGTACACGGAGAAATATGCAACGTTACCGAGAAAGATTCCATTGCCTATACTACGGTATGTTTGAATAATATTTACTTAAAGAAAACAAGTTATGTCATGTCTTTAATTAATTTGTTGTTCCTAGACAAGAAAATTTAGATGAAATCGAATACTCTAAAACATCTCTACTTATTGAAGACTCTAAAACTGATAACGGCGATTCTGGGGTAACTTCAGATGAAGATGATAAACAAAAATCACACTCCTTTAAAGTATCCTCATACGGAGAACGTGAAAAGGACAAATGGAATCACGCAGTGGAATTACCCAACAATCCATACTCCAAGTCGAATTTGGAGAGGAGATTGAGCAATCGATCTAATCGTTCCTCGTCTATCAGCAGTTTAAATTCGTAAGTTATTCAATTGTTTGCAATCTGTCAAATTGCTGAAATTCCTGCGAATATCTTATCACGCTTTATCTATATTGACACACTGTATGCATGCAAAAATTTAACCATTGTGATAAAACGAATGTTCACTACATGCTATCCACCAATAACGCACATTTCTAGTCTTGTTCTATTGCCGCTACCGAATGCTACTGATTTTGAAATAGAACAGTCTGAACCAACTCTGCATGAAGACGGGGCTCTTAGTGTAGCATCAGTCAATAGTGATTTAAAGATGAGTAAAAGTCTCTTCGATGTTTTTAATGATGACCGCAAAGGTTACCAACATCGGTACGAGTTTCACTTATAATTAACACTTTAACTTTGTGCACAATCCAACATAACCTAAACTCGGTAGCCCAACATAATCTAAGTTGTCTAACCAACTATAACCCACCTCATTTAACATAACCTATATTTAATATTTTGCATAGTTATGGTCGTGATTATTGGGCCAAAGCAGCATCAAAGCCGCAAGGTACATTGAAAAAATCCTGGATGGATGACGATAGTGAGGTTCCTCGGGATGGCAGCATAGCAGATGACGAGGTGAGTGATTGCCACCAGTCGCTTGACTATTTCGAGAAACTCTGCACGTACGGCAGTTTGCCACGCACCCTCTTTAATGCAAAAAATGCAAGTCGACACTTCGTCTCGAATCCTTTACTGAATTTTGAGACCAAGCACGATTGATCCGTTCTTGTGACAAGCATGTGTATATGAATATCGTCTCGTATGATATATGTTTTTGTTGTTGTTGTTAAATATTTCTTTAATATTAACTATTATTGTTCCGGAATATTGTTTGTAAATATGTCGTGTTGTCGTCTTTGCATCCCAAGCATGTTTCATGTGAAGAAAATAGAACGAATAGAACGCATAAACACAAATATACATATAGTTTATTACAGGTAGATAAGGTAGGATTGTTGTTTTTGTATTTATAATAAATGCATTTATTAGTGTTCCACTCTGATTTTGCGCACCTAGCGTTATGATTTCTTTTTGTATTTTCGAGTTTTGATAGGATGATTGAAGTTTGGTAAGTTTTCCTTAACAGTTTAATTAACAAATCTTCCTTAGATATTTTCAAGTAATTTGGGTTATTCGTGTTGTGTCCTCTGCTCTGCAGTCCCAACCTAACATAACCTGACCAAATGCTTGAAATTTGTACTGGTGGTAGTAATATATTTTATTGTAAAATTCATGTAATTGCATAGAGCAAAAGAATCTAATATAGATACTGATATTTTCTGCTTCTGCTAGGAACAAAAAGTAGAGCTAGTTGACGAACCGATAGTCCCTCAAGAAAATATATACCGAGCAGTTCCTGCCCAAATAAAAATTGAAGAACTAACTGCACCGGTGATACAATTAGGGGAACAAACTGATGAGCAGTCCTCATTCGAAGCTGGTATTCCTACAAAACGTCTTCAACAATGGGATCTTTCTTCGGATTCAGATTACAGCATTGAGCGTACTTACAATGTCAATTCTGGGAGAATTATAAAGAAATTGGGAGATGTTGAATATGAATTACCGGTTGCGGAAGTATCTTCTGCCGAAGGGTTAAAGTATACAAAACTGGATGAGAATGAAAATAATGTTCACCCCAAACCACCTACAATTAATCAACTTCAGAAAGGACGGAACTATTTCCTTAGGTCATTGACCTTGGAAGATGAACAAGATGTTACTGAATTGGTACCTCCAGCTATTAATCACTTTAAACTGGTCACAGAAATTGCTAACGAAAGTGGAGAGCAGTACAGAGTGGAGCCAATAAGCCCCCCTGCAGAATATAAAAATCTTAAGATTGGAGACGTCATAAATACTTCAACTGAATATGAAAGTGAAGAGAAGAGCTATGACTTTTCCATCAACAGTACATTCGAGGATGAGGAGCAGGTGAAAGCTCAATATATTGAAAGAGCAGTTATTGAAGAATCTATGTTAAACAAAGGAATAATTGATGACAATATTGTAGAAAAAATATCCAAAGATGCAGGTTCTACCAATACAATTGCTAGTTTACCCTCACCAGCGCAAGCACAATCATCGATTAATCAAATAATTGAAAAATGTGTTTTCGGAAATATTAGAGGATCTATTGCAATAACCAATGTTGTTCAACACCAAGATGACGTAGTCACCAGTAATACTTTAAACAAACTCAATCAAGATAAATCTATCGTAAGGGAAAAGTATAATACCTTCACAAAAGAACATAACGATCTGCCAGACACCCACAATATCACACCTGAACCGGAAATCGAGGAATTAAAAGAAAAGCATTTAGTTAAAAGCATCTTGGGTGAATTTTCAAAATCATTTCCTAATTTATCGCCAGCAACTTATAACAATTCGCAAGAAGGAACTTATCGACGTACGGAAACCGAAGATCTTATGAGTTTAAGTAGCGATGTTATTGCAAATGTAATTGAGATTGAAGAATCTAGTCCCAAATCAGTGCCATTCGTACAAAATCTTATGAGGCAGTTTGAAAAAGTAGGTTATGTCAAAAAAATAGCAACTTAACTATAATTTCCATACTCTCCATTCAAATTCGACATATAATGTGTACATTTAAAAACAGCATTAACAGAATCTTTACTTACAGGATTTGGACACCAAAACAGATGTTGAAGTTCAGAGCAGTCTAACAGCTCGCAGTGTTCCAAAACAAATGCGTCAACAATTATCGGAAGATAAAGATAATGTTGACAAACCTAGAAGACACAGTTTGTTAACAGACACTTCTGTAGAGTCTCTTCGTGATGAGAAGTTAGACGAAAGTGCTACACTTGTCAATTTTCCGAAAGCTAAGAGTACGATTGCATTCTTTGAACAAATGAGCAAGAAGTAATATCTAGTTATGCGAAATATTTAGAACATATAAATATGTATTCGCGGAGAATTATTAGTTACTTGATGATATATAAGAATATGCGATTATTGTTAATCAAATTATAAAAAATGTAACTAAAGTGATAATATTGTAATAATATTAATTTAAAAAAATCAATTATGTAGCCAAATATTTCATATGCGTACTACAAACACATTTATTTCATGTACATGGTTCATATTACATGTAGTTGAATTATATTATAATAAATTTAATTACTATATTTTATGTATGATGAGTTAATTGAAACTTACGCAAAATGAATTCCTTGTTTGTTAAACGCGTAGAGTAACCTAAAAATATGAACAATCATGTTAATTCCAAACAAAAAATTTCATCATGATTATATGACAAGACATTTTTGCGGAAACTTAAACAGCCGTAAAATAGTAGTTATTCAGCTGCCTAAATTTGTTTTGGTCGAATAAAATTTGTCATCAGTAGTGTTATGAGTTAAGTGTAGATGGCATTATGAAATACAATATTTCAATGAGTGGAAGAGAGCTGTATATATCATGCAATACTGCTCATATAATGCGAATTTGAAGAAAAGGAGGTAATAAGTGCGACTATCCTTGTCATTCACTGTGTAATTCTAAAAGGGCTGGCAGCGTTTTGCCCAACCCAGTTAAATCCACCCGGTTAAAACCGGTTTTACCCAGGTGAAAAAACCCATAATATGAAAAACCCACACATAGCTTGTGACATTACAAGTACAAACATGATTCAAGCATAGAAAACCAGAAACAAAATTAATGCTTAGGTTGTAAATTATAAATAACAAAACTCGAGCTGTATTATTTATATTAATCTATGCTCATAACTAATATATTAGTACATGAAAAAATATATACTGTAATAAAATTTATAAGTATTTCATTACGGGCAAAATTGTGTAAAACAGGTTATAAACGGGTGGCTTGGGTTTGATTCGAAAAACCGGGTTTTTGCCAGCCCTAAATTCTAACAAATAATTGAGTCCTAGCAAGCTTATATCAACAAAAATAACACCGTTAAATTAGGTGCTGTTGAGCGACAAAAATTATATTAGATTAAAAAATCTAAAATGGATTTTTGTTGTTGCTAACAGTTATTTAGGAGAAAACTCGCGGAAAACATGGAATAAGAACGTTCAATTACACTTTCACCTCCTATACAAATAAATTATCCATAATTACAAAGTACAACAAAATGTGGGAAATCACGTACTTTATAATTTTATTTTAATCGCGCAACAGCACCTAATTCTCCCGTATTATTTTTTATTCATATACAATGCTTGCTGAGAGTCCGTCATTTGTTAGAATTATACAGTGAATGACAAGAATAGCCGCTCTTGTTACCTCGTTTTCTTGAAATGCGCATTGTATTAGCAGTATCGCATGATATATAAGCTCTCTCCCACTAATTGAAATATTGTATTTGTCATCTACACTTAATTCATAACACTACCACACTGACAAATTCGAAACGACTAAAACAATTTCGACGCTTCCCAACGTCATTTAAGTTATAATAGTAGTGCTATGATTTTCAGCATACGACTGATTTACTGGTTTTCCACATAAAACAAATAGCTCAACCCAACAAAATCACAAAAAATCTGCCGCATACATGACAAACATAGATTTGAGTTTAGTAAAGATCGCAATGGATTTGTATTTATAAAAGAAGGAAAAAGTTATTGAGGGGAAGACCTGACGAAAAGGCCATGGCCGGCAATCTTTTGAACAGTCTGATATGTGGCGTGCGGTCCATGGAAGCAAGGAACGTATTGCTTCTCCATCTCAAGAGAAGCAATAAACCTGTACTTTGCTTCGACATCATTATGCAACTAAATTAGACAGCAAAACGCTGTTAATATTCTTGGCCATCTAGCTGCTGTTTGCGGATCAACTCAAAGATAGACCAGTCCCGCAGTTCAAAAGTTGCTTAGTCACTGCAGTCTACCAACTGTAGTGCATCCAAACATTCCGTTTACAGCGTTTCCACTATGGAGTACACCGAGTACACTATAAGTTTAGGCCGAAACTGAATATTCGATTTTTGGTCAATTTCGGCCGAAACCGAAACTTTTGGAAACTCTCATAAAATTTATAAACTGATGAATTCTTCAGAAAATATTAATGTTTTTAAATATTTGAAAACAAAATACAGCTTATAACAGCATCGGTTTTAACAGTAAACCGGATATAACACGCAAATTTGGGCTGGTTCCTCCATTTTGCTATGATATATAATGTTAAAGAAACCCGATTTACGTATAACGTTAACAGCATATAACGGCAAAAAGGGCAGTTCCTTCAATACCGTTATAAGCGGTTTCTCTTGTACTACAAATTATTCAATTCAGATCTTAACGTTCGTATTTGTAAACACATTCCAAAACTCTAATGATTAAAAATCATAAAATATAATTGGAAATGATTGCAAATTAGAATTTTTATAGTGCTTCCGCTTACTCGCTGAAACTTACGTTTAGTCTCTGCCCAAACCGAAATTTTCGGTCGAAACCGAAATCAAGTCGAAACCCTGATTTTTGGCCATAACTAGCCGAAACTGAAATTTCTGTCGGACTCTATACATTTGAAACATTTCTGGAAAATCTATTTGGTACTAGGATGTTCCTTAAAAAAGCAAGAAATTGTGCAAAAGGAAAAGCTACGAACTTTGCAAAATTTTGATAACCAAAAGAAAGATTTGCGTTAGAATCTTTGGAGAGCAGTATTAAGTGAAATTGAAAGGGGCTTAGCGTTTGCCATAAACTTAAAAAATTATTTTATTAGCCACGTATTTGGCTCCAAAGAGCAGAAAGTGATTCAGCGGAATCAGCAATCCCTATAAGACTAAAAAACGTATGTAACTATAAATTCTCACATGATTTGTGCAATAAAATTAAAATATGTGGATGTACAAAAATCAATTTTTAAAAACTTTTCCACAACAAAGTATTCAGCATTTGAACGTATGTTTTGGTCACTTTGGCTTTTCACGCATGAAATCTGAACTGTCTCTCGTATATATGTCTAACAACTTCAATCAAAAAACTGTGCATGAAGTCTTAAAATGCTTTAATAAAAATGATCTAAATGAAACACTGATATAAGTGTACAAATTTTGCAGAACGTTCTTCTCCTGCACTAAAACGAATTAAGACATACTTCAGAAAGGCTCAAACATAAGACATATTATCTTTTCTTAGCTTATTGTCGTTAGAATAAGAACTACTATTTGCACTAAAGATAAATGAACTTAGTGACGGAAGAATATTTAACAAAAAGCCAGCTGTCTCCAACCTTGCTTCAAGTAATAGTAAACGATATACAAATCTGATTAATGTATTTTAATACATACTGATAATTATGATTTATGAATTTTAGTTGCAGATTTAAAATGGTAAATCAACAATATTCTTCCAATTGTAAAACATTATTTTCAGGACAGGATTTGCTTCCCCTGTCTAAAATGCCACCACGCTTCTGGTCAAAACGTCCGTTTACCGAGCCTGTGCTGTATTTTTAAACGTTTGTTCCGAGGATGCCTAACTTAGGCATTGTAATCTCCAATAAGTCTACGCCTTGGGTAGGAGAAAATGACATTAAAAAAAGAACTTACTGCATAAAATCATCAATATCCATAGTCCTCGCACGCTTCTGATCCGCTTCGACCTCAGCTAAAATCTCTTCAACTTTTGTTTTCACATCAAATCCTTCTGGTATTGTTACATTGTTAACACTACAATGTAATTTAAAATTCTTTTCGACAGTTGTCAACACCGATGTTTGCCTGAACGCGGCTCCTAGAGTTTTGTTCTTTCTTGTAAACGCAATCCTTGTCAATCCATCCCATTCACGATATGGTATTGATGGCGGCGGATTTCGTGGTTCTATCCGTACTACAGAGGATTCCACTTTAGGGGGAGGGCGGAAATTGTTTTTGCCTACTTTCATCAGCATATCCACTCTGGCTAACAGCTGTGTATTTACTGATAACCTGCAATAATGTTTGTCTCCTGGCTGGGCTACCAAGCGCTGTGCAAATTCTCGTTGGAACATCAACACTGCACATCTAAAGAATGGTCTGTGCAGTAGAAGTTTAAATACTAGAGGAGATGATATTTGGTAAGGGACATTAGCTACACATAAGTTGAAGAAAGGAAGCTCAGTTTTTAGAACATCTCCTACTTGTATCTCCAGTTTTTGTTGATATGGCGTACCCAGTACTCGCTTTTGTAGTTCAGCAACTAATCTAAAATAAATTTATCAAATGGTATGACTTTATATTAAAATAGCCGTATTAATATACGTATTTTACCTGGTGTCAATTTCACATGCTACAACCTTCTTTACTTGTTCTAAGAGTTTAATTGTCATGTTGCCTGTACCAGGACCAATTTCCAGAACAACATCTGTTGGCCGTAGCCCCGATTTTTCCAACATTGCCGTGATTATCATTGGATTTTTGAGAATATGTTGACCAAAATCCTTGTTGAACATAATTCCTAAATAAATTGTTAATACATATTAATGTTAAACACAAATAAAGGAAATTCGGTACCTTGTTTAGCGACATCATTGTGAATTCTCGATTTTTTTTCAGCTTTTATTTTAGGCATTTTTGTATCTTGATTAGTTTTTTAACGTTATTAATATTGTTTTGTTAGTGAATCTAGATCGCAAACCTGTCACCTCACATTCACGTGTGGAAACAACGAGGTTATGTATATACCAGGCCTACATATATATTGGAGATGTAGAGATGGCCCGAAAATCACTTCACCGGTTCCAATAACCTATTACTGAGCAGTAATAGTTCTCAGGTTTCTCCTATGTTCGTTCTACTTGGGTCAAGCAAGCGTAAGTAGATGACGTCATGTTGTCAAAGCATGTTTTGAGCAAGCGACACAACAAACGCAAATGTTTAGAGCAACTAATGAAATGCATTGGTTTCAATGGAGCAATCGAAGAAGTCTATGATATGACGTTTGATTATTGTATGGGT
>JAODVP010112824.1:4720-24504 GCA_025400035.1 Tetradonia laticeps
GTTCTATTCGTATATGATAATTGTTTTATGCATTATGATAATCTCATTTTTGCTTCTATGCATAAATATTTATTTTAAGTCTGCATCTACATCTACATGAATAATATTATCTTTGTGCATGTACATTTTCGTAGATACTTACAGAACCCGCACAAAGAAATTTTATATGTTGTCCACACCCGCTCCTGTTTCTTTATATTTAAAGTTAATAGGGTAGCGTTCTCAACCGTTAAAATTTTTGTACTATAAAATTCGAACGGTAGAATTGGATAACTTTCATTTAAATGTAAATTAATGCGGTTCAAATGCCACATAAATAATAAAAAAACCTAAGTTTGAAAAAATTACAACGTTGGACAAGCTATGAGACACTATGAGTTATAACTATAGGCGACATGAGAATAATACAAGAAAACCTTGTCAGTTTAAAGGATTTTGTGGAATGTCCGCTAACACAATGTGTTTCAAAACCATGCAAAATACCTACTTGTTTAGAATGTCTAGAGTAGGAGGGTGTTTATCATAGTTTAAATTCCGGTTTTCCTATTCATTTTTAAAATACATACTGAATGCAGAGAATATCAAACATTTTTGTAACCTATGTTTTATTTTGAACTGGAGGTATGTAAGCATGTACGTATATAGAAGTAATGTAAACCTAACATGATGATATATAGTCCTATGAAAATGTTGAATTTTTAAGGCTATTAAGAGGTAGGAACGTGAGCTGATAACGGAAACACTTAAGCACACAAATCAAAGTGAATTTATCTTCAAATTATGCGAACAATAAGTGTTGTCAGAAAGGTGTTGTGAGTCAAATTATGTGAATATATAAGAAAAACAATATATATTCTACTAGTTCAATATGACTAGGCAAAGTACCTGCCTAAATTTGTATTAGAAATCGTGAAAATACAATAGTAAAAATCTTTAAAACTCTTTATTTGCAAATAACATACATACTTTTGTAGAAAAGTAATTATAGTAGTAGTGAAGTAGTTGTTTTTAATTTTAATACAAATCGTTGAAAGTTTGAAGTTAAACTAACTGCAACTTTAGCAGCATGCAGTGCATGAATAATTTATGGAATTTCACGAATTAAAACCTTGTTTTTATTTGTTGGAACTAATAGTTTTGCTTTACTTTTCTTTAACTTATCTAACTATTATTAGAATTTAAAATATTTTAATATTCCATGTTGACTTGGTACGGTTTATTTACTGCTTGCAAGAAAGATTTTTTTATTTTCCGTTGATCACTTATATTTTGTTTGTTTTGTTTTTGCATGGTGATTGCTCTAGGTCGCCTAAAGGCTGGGCGATGCTTGCTGTTAGCCGGCGAGAGATGCGAGCTACTTTCACGTCAACGCCTGTGCACCCTGGAGGAATGCGGGAATGTGCATGGAGAGACCTTACCCACTTCCGCTGCTACCTCCAGCAGTCCTGGCGAGCGTGTGCTTGGTTTGCATTTTGATCTGCGCGTTGAAAATCTACCTCAATCATCCCAACTCGCCCCTAATTCGATCAATATTTCACGCCTGGTTAACCAGGATACAGTACAAATAAATAAGCAACCATTGCAGCATATGCCACAAGTGCCAGAACAGAAACAGATGAAGCATCATGACCACGACAGGCACGAACGTGAGTATGAATAATTTTGACATTGAAGAAGATTTCATAATTTATTCTAGTACATATTAGCATGTAACAAATAACGTGATAAGGTTACTTCTGCTTAGGAGCACACTTTCAACATTACAAACATTATATTAACACCAAACACAGTTGTTTCAAGCACGTTTGTTTGTATTATTCTGTAGCAAACGGCACTTTTTGACAGTGCCTATTGTTTTTCTCGAAATCCTTAAATTGTTGTTGTATTTTATCAAATTTATGTTTTGCACATATTCAAACCTAATTGTAAGTGTACAACACTCATAACGGTTGTACTGCAGAATTGGAGAGACGCGTGTCAATCACTCTACAATTTCAATTATACGGAATATTAAAATATATTTAAGCCAACACCCGAGTGGACGTAAGCTTCTACGTAGTCATACTTTGGATGTGTTCGTAATGAGTCCGAGAAGAAACGTGCTAATGACAAGAAGGAATGATTGTCAATTATAAATCTGAAGACTAAATGCCATGAACATGAAACTCATCATGAACCATGAACTTTTGTTATACGTATATGATAAATTGTTATATAGATAATGTAGATAAAATAGCATAGGAGTATAACGGTAAAAGTAATAATCAAATCGCATATGGTTAATGTTTATTATTCGAGTATATACATACCTATTTCCATTACTTTCTATAAATATGAGTTTGTAAAGCATTCATATTCAATCGTTATATTTCTTTACATATTGTAATAAACATTATGTTTGAAATTATTAAATACTTTATTATTTTAATTTTCTTGTGTAAGGTTGTATTAAAAAGGATACTGGATTGTATGCGGACAAAAGATTTTATAGAGAATTTTACTTATATTTAAATGGGGGAGATGAAACAAAGTAGCTTTAAAATGAAAAATATGTTCCAACCTGAGAAACTAACCAGTTGTATGATGAGCCTATTTATAGAACAGGGGTGTCCAACATAAATTTTTGTAATTTTAGTTGCAAGTTTTGCATTTTTGTAATCGTGGCGGGCCCAAAAGGAATATCCAGTACCCAAGTTAAATATTATATAGATTTAGGTCCAACTCGCTCCGCGGGTCGGATCGAGGAATCATGCAAGTAGAGTCCGACCGAAATTTCGGTTGCGGTTTCGGCCAGTTTCGGCCTAAAATCAGGGTTTCGGCTTGATTTCGGTTTCGGCCGAAATCAAAAGAAACTTTCGGAGACTAAGCAGAAACTATAAAACATTGTAATTTGCAACCGTATTTAATTATATTTCATAATTTTTAATGTTATATTATTTTGTAAGGTAATTGCAAATGCGAAATATTTAAAAATATTAAAATTTTCTTAAAAAAGTACATCAGCTGATCAATTTAATACAATTCTAATTCCAATTTTCATGTACAGTTAAATGTAACAAATTTCTTAAAATTATATAGCTTTTACAAGACATTCCAAAAGTTTCGGTTTTCGGTTTCGATTTCGGCCGAAAGTGGGAGTAAGCCGAATATTCGGTTTCGGTTTCGGCCGAAACTAAAAAAAGACTGTTTCGGTCGGACTCTACATGCAAGCCACATTATGGCCCACGGGCCGTATGTTCTAGAACATCCTAACAGGATTAAAGTCATTTTGTGAATTTCTACTGCATGTCGATGGATATATTTGCGTAAACCTGTACATGTGTTGTATTCAAGAGACAGTTTTAGAGGCTTACAAATCTCAACTATTGTTGGAGTGTGTAATCGACAAACTGGAAACTAATTGCTTACATTACAGACCAACAAACATAGTGCCGCAGATCAGAATATGCCTTTGGTCCTGCTCAAGTTGGGTAATTGCTATATCCACAATAGATATTGCGGATTTGAGCTTGTTAACCTGTGAAATTTAGAGTAATTAGGTGCATATTGAAAGTGTTTACGATGTGGAAGAGGCAAGAGGAACAAATAGTCAACACAGGAAGCTGTCAAGTAAATGCTACAGTTTCTACGTAGTGTCAGTTTACATTAATATACATGAACTAATTTGCAGAAAATTATCATTATGATTATAATAAGTAAGTTGTTAATGTACAGTTGCGCGGCGGTAAACAGAAATACGTTTGATTAAATATAAACTGAATATATTAAATTAAAATAATGAATTTGGCCAATTTTGGAGTCTTCCGAATGAATTTAATAATACAATAATATGTCTTTATTAAAATTTATTATTTTTAAGTCTAAATTCTGGGTTTTAGAGCACATCTATGTTTCAAGACTCATTAATTCTTCATTAATATGTAACCCCTTAAATTGGGAGGTGAAATTTCTTTCTATATTTTGTATATATGATCACAAAATGAGTGTCAAGCGTTAGCTAATTAAATCTAACTTGTATGAACTATTTCCCTGCTATTGTGTTTGCGCACGTGAGCAATAATCCACTACACAATGTACAAAATGAGTATGTGTGCGATATTGCTGGAATTAATTACGGACTGTTGGAAATTACCGCTCCATTTTTCCTCCGAACCGAGCAATGCAGAGGCGAAGAATAACGCAATTCATACTCCAGTCCATGCGAAACAGTTCATTTATATGGAGTAGCAAAAGTGCAAAACTTTCGAGAATGTTTAGGATCGCAAATTTAATTATTTCAGCTACAATTTTAACTGCATTTGATAGCGAGTTTTGTTTTTGAACTCAATGTTATTTAAATTAATTTAATTTCTATTGCGTATTCACAAGAAATTAATCTATTTTTAATTTAATACTGGAAGAACAATTAGCTTAAGATCGGTTCTCTTAATTGGTTTCAAACATTGCAATAGATGCAGACGCTAACGAATAATTCACTTTTAATAATGCAATTATGTACTTAGATTTTATTGGCAATTAAACATTTCCTTCTTTCGTGTAGCCTATATATAATAGGCTACTACATTTAAAACCCAGTACCTATAGCAGTGCTAAAATGAAATCACAATTGCTTAATGCACATGCGAGTTCATCAAAGGTCTTGGACGACCTATACTTGAGTAATTCGAAAGAACCTCATGCAATACTAAGGTTTGCAACCGATTCAAACGAAAGCATATGCCTATGTACTCTTGACTTTTAAAATACGTTGTTAGCTCCGCAAGCCAATGCAGATATCGATTAAAAATTTAAATTAAATTTTGTTATATATTCACTTTTAATTGGAATTATATTCAGGCTCAAGTTTTGACCTATATCTACAAATTGCCTTTCGATATTTAATTAGAATCGCATAACGCTTTGGGGACCATGTTTCGTCATCAATGCATTTTATTAGTAGTGATTAATTAAAATGTGAGAGCGTGCAGTGCTGGAATTTGAGTTTGTGGTGCATTACGTATCAACAATGGGAAGCAGTTTGAAGGCGAACCTAAATATCATTGATAATTGGACTTTTATAAAATTAATTTTAATCAAAATTAATTTTATATACAAATACATTCAGACGCTGGCTAGTGATGTGTAGTATTTTTGAGGATGCAGTTGGAGCAGCAATTCTGGGAATGACAAAAATCATCAATCCGCAATTTTTTAGTACAGACTCATTTCTGGGATTTCTTCCGAATATATTAATAAGCGAATCCAAATTTACTGGCGAGGTATTTTGGCTCTAGTAGGTAGCGACGTAAGCAATCTTATTGTTAGGTTAGGTTAGGTAAGTAAGAGTTCGATTCTACTCGGATTGGATAATTTTTCACATATCTATTTAAATCGTCGTCTGCTTAAGAGAATTTATTTTAATCAGGGCTGATTATACCTCACACTCAAATTTCGATAATTGTATAATTTCAGCATTTGTTGTGATAAATGGGGATTACCTTTAGATGATTAAATTCAAATACCTCACCTGTTCCAGTTCTATTACATGAGACGGATCTGCATAGGTATAAACTAATTGTAAGTGTGCCGTGTGATTTTACCACGAATTCATATTTGATGGTAATTTCATCTTCCACACTCACACTACTGAAATATCTAAATTTCTCTCATTGCTGTGATAATATAATCCTATTGCAATTATAAATTGCTAGGTACATATCTGCAACTCAAGATCATTCTTAGCCCGAAGCTGGTTTATTCTACGCTGTGAATGAATATATTATCATATAGTACTCATGAAGAAGTATCAGTTCTTACCTACTTCCTAACTAGATGAGACATTTATTATTCTGACATCGTACGTTCTGATGCATACTAAACGTCAGCTATGCGTTGAAGAACAATAATGAACGCTTGAACCTCATGAGGTAGTTAATTGTGAAATTAGGATCTTATGCATTAGTATGTAAGTGCATAGCTACTAGGGTTATCACATAGTTTCCATCTGATTGTTAATTCAGAATTATGAACTTCATTTATAATAATCAAGTTAGAAACAATAACTCAGCTAGTATAAATAGAAGTTTTTACTTAATAAGCAAGTACGTAGGAATTTCTGCCGAAATACTTTCAATAAATTATTTGTTATTCCAAAAACCTAGTAGCTACATTTTATTCGCTATCTGCACAGTTGCAATTTTTTATGCATTTCGTTTATATCAGAAAATTGTATCTCATGCTTCTTTATGTGTGACGTATTGTCTAACTAGTCGTCTACAAATAATAATTGAGTAATTAGAAGCAACTCTGCCTACTTCTAGAACCACACAAACGGAAAATAATCGCATTAATGTCTAATTAAAAATAAAAACGGTACAAAACATCTCCGCTTCTTGGTTTATTCGATTGCTGCACACATTACACTGCGCATTCTATAAAATGCAGATGGATGTAAAATACGTAAAACCTCATCATTTGTAAAGCAACTCTCTTTTGCAAAAATGTGCTACAAAGGATTGAGTGCAGGGAGGAAGGTAATAGTGCATTTATAAATTCATCCGAGTATTTTGCAGCGCGAGGCGTTGGTATTATTAATGACTTTAATTAGCGGTGCTTTCTGTGACGTTGTCAAGCAATGCACGCTGCGAAGTGAGGTTTGCTTGGGGGACGATCGTAGCATGTCCATCTGAATTTGCAAACTTAGAAATGTCTTGTATTTCATAATAACCTGGAGGTAGGCAACTTGACTTTGATGTTGTCACGCGAATGAACAGTTGTAACTGTTTCATATGAAAATGCACTGATAATAAATGATAACTATATTTAAATGTACTCTTTACTGGCTATAAATTTCATATGTGTACAGGAGAATTCTGTTAATACGACGATTGTTTAATAACATGTTCTTACGAACCGTTAATTGTAGCTAATTCCCGGGGGATATATTTTTCATATCAAGTAGAGCATCTAAAGGTATGTTACGCGAACACTCATTACTATTTCTAAGTATGTACCAGAAATATTGTGGTAAAAATAATGAAACAAAGCCATTTAAAGAATAAATCTACTGCAGTAGACTTGTAGTTAGTATTAGCATCATCTTTGCGCGTTCGTGCGCGAATTCTGCTCGTACTTGTAGAGAATCCCAATCGAATTGCACCTGCTTTTCTACTAGAGTAAGTAGCTCTTCTTCTCTGCAGAAGACTACAACACAGCAACGTCGATTATGATACCGTATAACGTCCGTGGCAATCGTTTTTTCTTCGTTTCAATCCAAACACGTTACATTGCCTATTATGGATGACCGACCGGTCTTGTGATAGAATTGCACGTGCGATTGAGATAAGAAGGAAGTTGAAGGTTGTTCCAGTAAACTCCAATCTATAGAATCCTATTCTTTCTAGGTTTCCAATTAATAGATTTAAAAACATTGTTCTAGCTTTTTCTTGTTTACGTCCACAGTTGTCAGAACGAATGGTTCCCACCAGTGTCTTGTACTCGTATTGCTCGCGGAAACTGTGACTATATGCTTATGTAACTTATCGGGCTGAGGGTTTCGAATCGATTCAGGGATTTGCAATTTAGCTACCAAGGAAAACTTCGCTTGTTTATACCCCTGCTGAAATTCAAATTCCCTTCGCATTGCAATGCGACACGAAGTATGTATTACCTAATGCAAATTTTGCGTGGAACCACAGTTTCAATGACAAAGTTTTCAGGTGAAAGCATCACAAACTTACATAGTTGAATTTGGGTATAGGCCATTGTGGACAATACCAACATAAATTTTCTGGCAATTTACAACTAATAGGAATACATTTAGTATTGAAAGAGTTGTAAATTATATAAATTATAATTCTCTGCTCCTTAATTTTTATAAATTTCACGAGGGGGACTAAAATGCATCACGTAAAATACTGCTTTCTTCAAAGGTTAACTCCGACAGTAAAAATGAAATATCGTTTCGCACGTCCTGTTACTGCAAACTGCAATTTTGTGGAAATACGCTCGTTTTTAAAATTAAGGAAACAATGAAAATAAGTTTGAGAGTTGCAACAACAATACCCAGAATTTCAATTAGTGCGTGTAAACATTAGTTCTACTTTATATGTTTTAATTTGGAAACGTTGATTTATACATTTTTATGTCACATTTTACCTTCTTTTTCTTTGGCTCTTGGCAAAATTATGCTCCTCCAGCATCCAGAGCGCGTCCTGCGCCTCGTGGACGAAGCCATTCCGTTCGGGTTGTGGTAAGCTCTGCCCGGCACCTATTTTGAAACACTTCAAAAACTCACACTTCAACTTAAAGCTCTTGTTTGCACACCGCCTCAAAAATGCACTAAACACAGATGAGGAACGTAAGTCACCGGATACACTTTATTTAAAACTGGCCAAAGAAGGTATCAGTGTTCTCATAAACAATTGGGATTGTTTTCTGTTAGTTTGATATTTAATTACCAAAACATTGGCAGTGCAATAATTTTTAATTGATGTTCAGAGTTCGATTCTGCAATGTTATTTACTTCCAGTGCTTGCAGTGCTGCGAGTTAGGCTTGCACAACGCGTGTGCCGATATGCCAGGCCGACGCTTCCTCCTCGGCATTGCAGCCGTTCTTCTGCTTCTCCTCGCTCTTTTCTTCGGCGGATCGCCGGCGTTCGCCCGTAATAATATAATCTGCGTCGAGAACGAGTGTGTTTAATTAATAGATATAACGTTTTCTTCTATGCTTTCTGCACTGGGGATCATTCGGAATAACGGCCAATGTGCTGCGCACACGCGCAATTTATTCCAGTGTATGAGTACAATCATGCATTATATATGTGTTTTGACAATGGTTAAAGCAAATTCAATCAACTTACATTTTAAATTTTTGGTAATTTTACAGAAACCAGTATGGGAGTTATAGAATTTGCATGTAATGCAAATATTGCGCTAGCCGCGTTGAGTATAACTATACATTTTCATGTCTAGCCACTAAAGAATTCTGTTGAAAACACTAGAATGAAAATGGTGATGCCCATGACACATAGGTGATGAAACCCTTATAACTGATGTGATTGAATTTACTATTATGGAAAGTGCAAATGAAGGATGCAAATTGTACAATTCAATTCTCAAACCATACCTTATTTGCAATTTTGTTTCACCTATGAGTTTTAGTGTGACGCAGGATGATGTTAGGAATTTATATAATTAGGCTTTATATATTTTCAATATGACCTATTTGTTGTGAAAACTTTTAATTGCTTAACAACTGAGCAATTAATTATAACAGCAGCAGATGCAAATTCAAATATAAATGCAAAATGGAAGCCTCTGCATTTCATGAAAAGCCATCTCTACATTAAAATTGAAATGACTATGAAATTAATATTAAAATCTCTGCATGTACCACCTACACGGTGCGCTGTTACATGCATGAGCACTTTTCGTTGCTTATTAAATTTTCAATTTTAACTTTAAGTAGTGCTATTTCATAATTTAAATCAAAAATTTTGCGTGGCCTAATATCTTTATAGTTTGTTTCCGGAATGGATGGCGGAATTGTTAACTATTTATCAAACATGTAAAAAGTATGAATGTACTCCGCGTACATATTTTCAACAATTGGGAACTCTTCCAAACAAATTTTCCAAGTGTCTATCCTTTCTTTTGTAATCCCTTAGTAATAAATAATGAATTTTATGCAAAACAGAACGTTGCAGCTTAACTAAGTTTTCCAAATCATCCCATGGAAGATATCATGGATGGTGGTTGTCGATTGACGGACGAGTCGTACTTTTTGTGTGGATTAATCGCACTCATTAAAAAAACAAATCAATCACTCATTCCGTTTGCGTGTGTTCCGACCAAGAAAGTGGAACAAGAAGTTCAAGGCATAACGCAGGTCGGGATAGATTAGGATAGTGCTAGTTAAGGGTCAGTATAGGGAAAAGAAGGTGGAACACAGAAATTTAAACAATACGTAATACATAATTGAACATATGCTATTGTCCTGTACGCGCAAATGCTATTCGCACCCGTCTGCCGATACGCACGCAAGCAGAACGAGTGATTTATTTGTTTTTTAATGAGTGCGATTAATCCACAATTTACAAAAAGTGCAACTCATTCGAGAACTATTCGCCACGTCATGGATGGATCAACTACACAGAGCGTCAACCTGTTACCTAACATTCCACGTCAAATCGACACACTCACAATTAATATTTTGCATCACGTCTTGGAGAATTGGAATACAAACTATGAAATTTGTATCTCCAATAGTTTTGAACTATTGTTATGCTGTAAAGTTAAAATAAACGCATAACCGCAACATTTTTAACTCATTGTAGTTGCTTTCCTAGTTAAAGAGATCTGGGAGCGGTATCATTTAGTAGCTCTTTTCCTCTTCTTTACAGGGATAGGGTAATATGGAGGGATGCGGAGATAGGGGGAACGTGGGCGGTTGCTATATTTTTCGTTTCCTTCACCAAAAAAGTCATAGGCATGCAGAACGGTATTTTATGCCGGCACACGAAATTTGAGCGAATTATTGTGATAGCTAGACAATAAACAAAAACCATGGGTGCGTTTTGGAGCCTCGATAATTATTTTTGCGCATCGTATAATTCTGCTACAGCAATAATAACGCATTTATTGCGTGAATGCCCAATGTAGTTTGACCTCCCAAGACGCCGTCTCAAGACATTTACATCCTAAACTTCAAAAACCATAAAAAAAACCTATGATTGAATGACGAATGACGAATTAAGTCGAAACCGGTCAGGTTTGATTAATAAATAAAATATTGGATTTTTGACGAGTATCATATATGAATTGAATATAATCCAAAGTACCAACAACCAAACCATCATTGATATCACTTCCCTTGATAAGATTTTATTTAATTTGAGGATTAGTTCATATCGGGGCGAGTGGATCACTGCTCGGTGAACGGCTGTGCTAGCCATGTATTTTAGTACACTAGCCGCTAGTGACTAGTGACTAGCGAGACTAACTGTGCTTCAAGGTTGTCTGCCGCGTGTGGCTGCAAGTCTATTTTCCGATAATATATTTTTTCAATGCCTTGCTATAATAAAAATAGCAATATTACCGTTCCTCATTATTCAACAATGCTTACTTTATTAATAAAAAAAGTTATTTAATTTATTTCGTTGAAATTAGACTGATTTAGTTGGGTTGACCACTAACCCCATTACCCGTCCCACGTCTCCCATAGCATGGGGCATGTGGGACGAAAAACACGTTTTGGAAAATTCTATTATATTTGGTTTTATAGTATAGTAAAAAATCTGAAATTTTTATATAATGTAGTCAGATGGTTAACTAGTTATTCTAAAAAAATTGAATTTTTAGATTTAAAACACAGTGATGACGAGTATCTTTCAAAAGGCGTCCCAAGGTCCTCCGTTTTACTCTATATAGAATGACAGGTTGTACTAAAAATTATAATTATTCCTTCCAAATGTAAATACAATTTTAAATTACAGCGATTTGCTAAAAAGTACGTTTTTTTTTTAAATGCTGCATTTACTTTATATTTGTATAAATCTTCATGCCAAATATGAATGTGGGATGAAAATGGGATCAGGTTAAATAAATTAGTGATAGTCTACTGATTACTGATGTCCAAAACTTGGATTTGCATTTTTATTACAACATATCATGATTAGGTCAAAAGCTTTGAAAATTATATCAGATTAAAAAAGTCTAAAAACCACGGTTTTATGAATGTGTCTAAAAAGATGAAAATAAAGTGGCCAATTTCAGTATATACATCACTCTTACTAAAAACGTGGTGCAGCCCTCGTCATTTAATGACCAAGTACTGACTATTACACGCTTATGTTGTGTTTTGGTGACCATACGCACCACGTTTTTAATACGAGTGATGTGTACATTGAAGTGGATCACTTTATTTTCATCGTTTTTAGATTTTTTAAATCTAATTTTTTTCAATCCTAAAAATTATAAAACGTTTTTCGATGTGATGTTTATTCACACCGTTGCACTAATGACTAATGTCAGTCATGATCTAAATCAATAAATTATTGGAATTTAGACATGATGCATCAACACCGCGGTGTGACTACAAAACTTCATTGCAGGTGCAGTGTGTCTGGCCTATTAATAAATTCATTTTATAATAGGCGATGAAAGTTATTCATATGCATTTTCTTCGCAAACTGCAGAACCAATCGGTCAACTAACGAATAATTGAAATGTTAGGCAATCCGCATGCTTCCTGAAAGTTTGAGCTTTCTGCGATGCCGAGAAGTCGTTGAAATTTGCATCTCAATTGGGGTTTCCAACTTCTCAAGACCACATAGTAAACCTTGTATAAAATTTATTAATAATATACTATACGCAGGCCGAATGGAGTTCCGAGATTTATAGGGTGCAAATAAGTTCTTCGTCAATACAGTATCGACATCGATAAAATCTACTATATGTCGTTGTTTCGAAATATTTATCTGTTATAAGGACGCATATGACTGACGTTCTAAATTGTGCACAACGCGATCCTGCAATGCTATCTTGGTTTAGGCGCTCTATATTATGGAACTCTAATTAATGTATAATATAGGTAAAGGAGGGTTTAGAATGACGTCATAGGGTTAAAAGTGTCAGACTAACCGGATCTCAATTGAAACTCTAATAGTTTTGTAAGTACATATATATTCGTAATTTTGAGTTAAATATTGTTGGTCGAATTTCGACCATAGCGCGATACTAGTTATTGTTTATAATAAGTTAACGTACCGCTTTATTTTTCATATAGAATAAAATATCAATATAGACCTCGATATATCGAGGGCAAAATATCGATATGTTATAAAAAATATATCGGGTGGTGACTTGACGGATGCACCATAGGGATTTCAATGTTAATTTTGAAATGTTTAATTATTGGCTTCCATAATTGACTTCCCTACACAGATCAGCAGTTCTAATTGTGATTCGTGATTCTTTTAAGAGATTCAAATTCCATGTTTTCGCTACTTTGACAAATCACCATGGATCTTGTGACATTGTTGCCTGAAGTTTGGGAATATAAGGCATAGCTTAATTGCGAATAATAATTTCGTCGTTGGAATGTAAAATGAAAAATTTTATTCTAATAGCGACTAATGCTGATTTACTGACAAATTATAAATTCGCAGTAATTCAAAAAGTCAATGGACGATTATGTACAAATTATAATTTATCAATATAAAATATATCACCCATAAATATCGATATATCGATAACAACTATCATAATCCGAGGTAGGCACAACTCACTGCTTCCACTCATTTGTAGGAAATCTTCAAATTTAATTTAATTAGATTGTTGGAGTATGTCAATAAATATGTTCCCGCAAGAACAATTTCCCTTGTTAATAAGTTGGAAAACTTAATTTCCCAAGTTTATCGTACCCATACAAAAATGCATTCCTGGGGACCCTCTGGTATATTATGACTTTACCATATAGGAAATATAATGGCATACGCTGCGTTCATACTCGAGAGTAGCGAGCGAATGTTGGATTGAATTCTTTATATTGAAATGGAATTTATGTATCTAAATACATATCAGGCATTTGGTCGCTGGCTGGTGTGCGGTGTGAACACACCATTAGTCAGGCCCCACGGGCGTTTTATGTTTGGTATAAGTCAAATGCACAAGCAGCGGCGACTCTATCATAAAATTAACACCTTAAGCGAACGGTAGTTCAAAAGTATTTATATTGCAGTAGCGGTGATGCAGTGGCAAATTCGGGACGCGCGGCGTATCATATCTCCTCCCTCACTGACCTGGGAATTATACAACCATAAATCCGAACCCTTAGCGCAATTACAAATTCATAGTGTTAGAAGTTTTTCTTTAGAATTGTCGCTGAGCATCTTCCTTAAGTTATTTGTCGCAGATCTGTATGTTCTGTGGCACTATGTACACTATGTACTTGAGACTATGTTTAATTGAACTTTGAAACTAATGTAAATTTTAAAAATAGAATAAAAAGGAGTTTTGACAGTTTCTACAAAAATTGAGAGCAGATTTATTTATGGTAAATCCTTTTGAAAAACTTCCTTACTTAAAGTACTTTCGTGTTGAGTATCATTTATTCACATTGCTCGCAAATTAATTAAACTAGAGCCTTCAAACCAAACTAAAAGCGAAAAATTTAATTTTTATGCACACCAAACAAATAACTTTTTTTGCTATAAAACATAATGTTGTTGGGGTAAAAATTATAATAAAGGCAAATTCATGGAATTCTATTTTTTGTTATTTTTCCTCTGAATTTTCTTAGCAATTTTCAAATTTCTGGGAAAAACGGATTTGTTCGGATATATTGAATAAAAAATAAATTTCTATCGATTTCTGTTGTCATTTCTAACTCAAACACTTTAAATTTCCATGTAAGAATAATGACTTATTCTTAAAATTATATTAAAAAATTTAAAAACAACGTTTTATGAGTGTATCTAAAAAGATGAAAATAAGTAGTCAACTTCTATGTACGCATCACTCGCATTAAAAGCGTGTACTTAGTACCTGCAATTTATATTATGCCGGATGCTCCACGTTTTTAATGCGAGTAATGCATACATAGAAGTTGACCACTTTATTATCATCTTTTTAGATACACTCATAATAACGTTGTTTTTACATTTTTCAATCGAATATAATTGTTTGTAATTCTAAAAATTGTAAAACGTTTTTTTTTTGCTGATGTGACGTTTTCGCTTCGCATTATTATTATTAACTTCATTAATTAATTAAGGAATAATCTGAACGCACCATAAGGTTTGACCAGAATAGGGAACAGGAAGTGGAAAAAGAAGAACATGAACATTATAAAACCAATCAGACAGATTCAGATAGTTTAGGCTTGTATAAGTTCTGGGCAGAATGTAGGAAAGAATGTGGAAAAGGAAGTTTACAAAAAGGCCTGAATAATATAAAACAGAACAGGCATAGATCAGATTCTGTTAGGCTTGTGAAAGGTTTGGCTAGAATAGGGAACACCAAGTGGAAAACGAAGTTGGCAGAAATACACGAATAATATAAAATAGATCAGAGTTAGATAAGGTGAGGTTAGGTTTGGGTAAAGTTTGACCTTAATAGGGAAAAGAAAGTGGAAAAATAAGTTAGCATGCAAATATAAATAATTTAAAATATCTCTCAATAATTAACAATTGTAAGATATTAGCGACAATTCTAAGGCGATTCAAAAGCACGGACTGCCATTTATAATCCCTGTACTTGCAGCAACACTTCGCCGCACACAATACGATGTGTCGTAAAATGGAGGAGTTTGGTTCCTTCCTTGTGACACCCGGCGGCCGCGGCGGCTTGGGTTCTTATTGTTCGTTTAGACTAATTTGAATTTTATAATGGGCTCGTCGCTGTCCCTCTTGTGTTTTTGAATAATACAAAAACGCAAAACGCTCCTGTGGCACTACTACGCTTAATGTGTTGGCAGACCTACAGTGAAAGCGAAAATATCAGAAAGCTAAAACGTCGTGTAGACGTAGCGCCAG
Source organism: Tetradonia laticeps (assembly GCA_025400035.1). Taxonomy (NCBI): domain Eukaryota; kingdom Metazoa; phylum Arthropoda; class Insecta; order Coleoptera; family Staphylinidae; genus Tetradonia; species Tetradonia laticeps. The sequence goes on from JAODVP010112824.1 coordinate 20,236, forward strand.
TATGTGCCAGTAGGTAGAATAATATATTTTTAATTTTACGTAATAATCTTTGTTAAAATTAATTATATGCATAAGAACAATTTTAAGGAAGAACTTGATAACATTTATTATGTCTTTAATAATTTTGTTTTTCAAATGTATTAATTTGTTACAATTAATTTCCAATCTTATGCGTACAAACCTCTTCAATCATCAATTGACATTAACTCTAGAAAACTTCCCTTAAGAGTAACAGCCCTTCTCTGATGATTCAATATTAATTTCCGAGTCCAGCGCAATCTCATCAGAATTGCAGAATGCCTATTACCGGTTTTAATCTTCCTGTGCATACATTGTGTTCCATGTTTTACTATCCCAAGTACAGGGCACGACTAACTACAGTATCACGCATGAAATTGTACAGAACATAATTACCAGTGTATGCTGCGCCTTGAACCAATATACGTGTTGAATCATTAATTCGGTTTAATGCCGGGTGGGCGCAATATGCATTTCGGTCGCCCTGTTCTTATAGTGATAGCAGAACGTGCTTAATGCACATTGATGTGAGTTGGAAGTACTGTTTGCTAGGTTTGGGAACCAAAGCCGGATGTTAAGTGCGCCACAAAGGTGGTGTTGCAAATTGCAGTAAAGTGGGGTTGTCAAGAATTGATTTCAATTCTATGAGGACAATGTAAATATTCTGGGAAAGCATCTGTTAAGGAACTATTATAATTAATCAACTAGTATTATTTATAAATGCATATTGCATAAATTGTCTCCTTCCAAAGCATGGCTTTGGAAGAAGCGTTTGGAAAACAATGTCTCATTCTCCTTATTCCGTCACGTTCACGATTTATACAGGACCGTATTCAAAACAGTTTTTAGTCCTAATTTCTTTTTACACGAGAAAAGCAGTAAATATATCTATCTAAATATTCATTCTAGACCCAGTAACACATTATTTACATTCTTATTATTAAAATAAATATTAACTGTATTACAGCACCCTCTAAATGTCTATTTGCCAGATTTATTACCTAAACCCAAGTTAACTATGTATGTTCAATTAAAGTTAATAATAGTACCCTAATTGTTCTAATCAAACATATAAAAGAATTTGCGCATTAATCAAAAATAATAAACTAATAAATTCATTGCGCTTGTCGGCAGAACGCGCAACGAAAGAGAACGGATAATCAGACAAGTATGTCAAAATAGAATAATTCTTCGTGTGTACTTATTGAAACGCAAAGCATGCTAGCTCGAAGCTAATTAATTAGAGTACCACGTTCGAAATAATTTGTTACTCGACATGTAATTAGCAGCCATTAACAGCCAATGCAATCACTGAACGCGCATGTCCTACTTGCATTAATGCGGTTCTTTCGTAAAGAGTACTGAACATCCACAAGCTATGTGCAACCGACTGGATTCTCTTTGACTAATTGTCATTTCATTGATTGACTTGTTGCAGAAGTAACCGTAGAATATTGTCGTGGATTACCCGTGGTAACCGTGCCACTGCCGTCGCGACGCGAGCGTTGTAAGTTCACACTGAAACCTATCACAAACAGCGTGGGTGACCTAATCGCGATGCTCAAGAACGAGGACAAGGGCATCGATCGCGTCGTTGCCACAGGCATGGATGATACAAGGATAGGCGCTTCCAACACGATAGAGAATTTGCTTGAGGAGGACTTTAAGCTCATCGTCAACGACCACTGCTATGTTGTGCGTACGCCTAAGCAGCTGCGAATCACTGGTGAAGAGGCACAAAGGTAATTAATTACGTTTGAGTTAATTAACAGTTAATTAACATTGAAGAGTTGTATTTAAGGGTTGAAAATGTATGACAATAAATTTTAATTTTGCAGGTTTATTTGCTTTGTGTATGTTATCGTATCCATTTTTTCAGATTGAATGATATTAAAACGTTGATTAGCCAACTTTACGAGGCACTAAATGTTCAAGAACATAACATTCAAACTGAAAAGAACCTCCAAGCGACGATAGAGTGTCTACGCCAGGAATTACTGCCTTTAGAAGAGGTGAGATATCTTTTTTTTCTATATCAACGATATAATAACCAGAGACGGAAAACGCGGTCGATTAATTGGTTAACTTATTGGTAAGACAATCAAACGGCAATTGATTCGAGTTCGAGTCCCGATTATCAATCTTTTCTTTGCAATTTTAATTCCTATACATTCGAGGAAAAGAAATCTTCTATATTCTCTATTTTTAATTTTAAGTTAAGTTAAATCAGATTATTGTACAGGGTGATTCAGAACTCTACCAACAAACTACCTTTAGTTACCTTACAAACTCAGGAACCTATTGATCGTTACGGAGTTATTGAACTTTCTTGTTGTATTAAGAATTGTTATAAAAGAGGGCAAACTTTCAACGATTGATTAGGGATGTTCCCTGACTATTTTGATATCAGTAACATATAGTCTCCGGTCTTTTTGTGTTGAATTCTTTAATTATAGAACAGCAACTTGGAATAACTACGCAAGGAACCATTTGACACGATACATTCCTGATATCAAAATACTCAGAAAACTGCCCTGATCATCCTCTAGAAGATTGTTGGTAGAGTTCTGACTCACCCTGTAATATTAATTATATATAAATGAGTAAAATGTAAGAAATAAATAGCACCGAACGATAATCATATGTTCTTGTTAAATGAAATGTGCTGACTCTAATGCCCCTTAACGGTTTTTTTTAAATAGCGATCCAGTTTTGCGCAATTGATTTTTTTTAAATTTACATTGTCTGGTATGCACCTGAAAAAAATCGTGGAAACTAAGTATTAAAGGGGATGTATTGAAGGTCAGCGACTTAGGCGTTAGACCTATGATATTTGTTAGGATTAAAACATATGGCGACAAAATAAAAAATTAGTAGGGTGCTATGCATAGTTAGGCTAAAATCGCTGCTTCAAGAATTCTAGCCTACGCATTAATACATTCCTTTTAATACATACATCACCTACGATCTTTTTTGAGGTGTATACCAGACATATAAATTTTAAAAATGAATTGCGCAAAACTGGATTGTTCTTTTAAAACACCGTTTGGAGCATTAGTATCAGTATATTTTATTTAACAAGAATTCCACGCGATTTTTTTTCGGTGATTTTACTCGCCGTGATTAACAATCTTATTCATAAACATAATTTAATTTTAAATAATCTGTAAGCATTACTATAGTAATGTTTAAATTAAACATTGTTTAAATTTAAGTAATGTTTATGGATAACGCTGTAAATTCTTAAACTATACATTTTTCCGGATTTATTTGAGTCATGGTAGTTCACTTTGAAAATACAGTTTTTGGGAAAGTCGCGATAAAAGTGGCATTAACTTTCCATATATGTATTTAGGTATTAATGGATCGCTTGATATATAGGCCAGTCAGTCAATAAGCGCATTAAAACTGGCTAAAATCGTAAATGGTCAGCCAGTTCCGATTTTTAATGTTTTCTAACCAGTGGTATGAGTCCAAGTTTAAAGCTTCGAAAAATTTTGGCACGCGAAGAACTATTAATTTTTGTATAGTATTTCTTTTTTTTTTCACGATACTTCCTATAATAGTGTTTGCCAACGGGTCGCGACAAAAATAAAAATAAAAAGGTCTACGGAAACCACGGTTTTCAAGGAGAAATTTAACATTTTTTTAAACATTACATAATTTAGGAGTGTTTTCACCGTCCCGTAATTCATTGAAATATGTAATATGTGGATTCAAGGTCATGTTGTAATTGAAATTGAGAGGAAACAAATGTTGTACCACAGTAAACATGAAGTTGAAATTTGCAACTAAAGCACTAATTAATTTAGCTGCCAATTCTCAATTCAAAACTCTTATGTGACAAATAACATCTTCCGGTACGCTAAGGCCAAAATATGCAAAACATAATGTGCACCATTTATTTGAATAAGATTCCGTCAATTGGTTGAATTGAAAAAATTCATAGTCGCGCAGAATAGTAGTAGACTAAATTTGGGCGAATTTGGATAATTATTGTGATAGCTAGACAATAAACAAAAAAGTTATGTGCGTTTCGAAGACTTAATAGTATAATATGGGACCAACGATTCTTCGCAGAATGAAAAATTTAATTCAGAGACTTAAAAATATGTATAATATTCACAAAAAGAGTGCAGCTCAAAACCTCTGCTGGTTTTTGGGGCAGTCAACTGGGAAGGCAATACATTGTACAGTGAAACCTCGATCTCCCGATCCCCACACACTCGGAACTCCGGATTACCCGTGCTG
>JAODVP010113045.1:6770-47713 GCA_025400035.1 Tetradonia laticeps
ATTTCAACGACCTAAAATAAGGAATTATCATCTGTCTCAACATTTTTCGTCCCTCGCCTCCTCCTCTAATCGTATTTTTAGGGGGGGCAATGCTTAGAAAACATCAATTTTCACCAGAATAGGGGTACCACCGAAAATTTAAGGGTGCCCAGAGTTTATATGCGATTTCAACGACCTAAAATAAGGAATTATCATCTGTCTCAACATTTTTCGTCCCTCGCCTCCTCCTCTAATCGTATTTTTAGGGGGGGCAATGCTTAGAAAACATCAATTTTCACCAGAATAGGGGTACCACCGAAAATTTAAGGGTGCCCAGAGTTTATATGCGATTTCAACGACCTAAAATAAGGAATTATCATCTGTCTCAACATTTTTCGTCCCTCGCCTCCTCCTCTAATCGTATTTTTAGGGGGGGCAATGCTTAGAAAACATCAATTTTCACCAGAATAGGGGTACCACCGAAAAATTAAGGGTGACCACGATTTCAACGACCCAAAATAACGAAATATCACCCGTTTCAACACTTTGCTACCCACCCCTCCACAGATCTACCAGTTCATTTAATGGAGTACTTTATTAGGTGCCGTTTTTATAACAACAACAGAAAATGCATAAAATTTGACGTAAACTAATTTCATTGAACTACGAGTTACAAATAAAAATTTTTAAAGCTCATTAGTACTCGTACCTGTGTAATATTGACTATTGACTATGAATATTACAATATCGTCGCCTTTTATCAGCAGAAAAACTTGCTATTTATACACGAGACTGATAATATGACAATATCGAACTGACTAACGTCACTAAGCAGTTAACAGTGACTGTGCTGTTCTTCTGTAACAGGTATAATCTTGTTTACCTATGCTTACTCGAGCACATTGTTGTTGTTGTGGTTTTACATATATAACGCCTTATCACGCGTTATAAGTTTGTAAATATGAGATTATGGAGTTGTTAACCACGAGTATATAATAGCGATAATCGAATATCTACATGAGTTTTCCTACAACGAATTTTTAGAGAACATCAATTTCCTGTCAAAATTGTGGAAAATTCCAAGGAGAGTCACGGAGTGTCAAGCAGGAAAAACGTCACTATTGGTGTCACATTCAGAATAACCATAAATCAAAATTTCCAGAAAATTATCGTTTATACATTGTATAGGGTTTGACATGTCTTGTCTGCCGAGGAAACGAATGCATCAAATGTTTACGTACCGTACGAATCGCACGTAGTAGACGTAGCCGCGTCTTCCTTGCGGCGCGCGGCCGCCGCCTCCGCGCATCGCTCGCGTGCGCGGCCGCGTCGGATGCGAGAGCTGCTCGCGCGCCGCGAGAGGGTCCAGTCGATCCGCCGTCGCCCGCATCGCCGGCACCGCATTCGCGCGCCCGCAACTCGCCGTGACAGCCGCGTAGTGCGCACGACCCTAGGACACTCGCGAGGAGCCTGCGACACCCAGCATCCTATCGACCGGCAGTGATGGCATCCGGCGAGGACGCAATGCACGACGTGCAGTTCTTCGAGGGGGTGGAGAAGCTAGTCGAGATCTGGTTTTCCACCACTGATCCCAACAACACCGGAGCTGACTTGAGGAAAATTCCAAGGTAAGACCCCCACCCCCACGCTTAAGGGGGGGGGACTTACTTAACCATGTATGTACATGGTTATCGTAAGCCAATTTTTAAACATCTATGTTGTGCGATAAATATAAATATGTTGAATATATAGGCAACCCTCATATCGATTCGAGTGACCTTTGACAATAACTGACACTAAAGCCGAAAATGTATGACTCAGCACTTTCGCCATTCATCCCATAACCTCTTAAAGCTGTCTTATGTCTTATATGCCTTATACTAGCCCCGCGCTTTGGAATCTTGAAACTGATTAACTTGTTGATTGATTTAATGGCCAAGTTCAAAGTACAATGATGTAATGCGTGCCTGTATGCGTGTAACAATTATTAGTTTTGGTTTTGCCCTCTGCCCCTTCTTGTCGCCAGCGTCGTCTGAGTCGTGTATCATCGGCATTTGTGTAGTTGTCTCGCGCAGTCAACGCGCACTGCATTAATCGAATCTATTAATAGACGCTGCAGAAATTCACTACAATCAATTTATATGGTTATTGTTTCTTTGTCGCCAATTAAACATTGATTACACGCATCAGTTGAATACGCTGCTTTAGTATAATAGTTCCTTGTTGCACCATAACCTCATTGTTCTCTGGTCCTTTTGTTTTTCTTTCGGTTTATTGGTTTCTGTTCTTGTGTAGTAAGTTTTTGTCATTTTTACAGGACTAAGTTAGAGTCCCTTCTGAAGATCGTCCGATGCGAGATCATCAGCTCGACCAGCAATGACAACATTGATGCGTATGTCCTAAGGTAAGAGGATATTAACCTAACTTCTCGTTGGTTTTTATAACCTGATACAGCTGATAACAGCCTCCCAAGTCGGGGTTCACTTCCCGCAGTACGGCATAGTCGGCACGCACATGTATCGATCCTGCTGCTGGTGCCGCAACGCGGATCGATTGCTGTTTGCTTGTTTTCCTGTAATTGTCTAGGTTGTCTAGGAATTCTAGGAATTCTAGTAATTCTAGTAATTATCCTCGCATTGGGGAGGCTAATGTGATTAATTCTGGGGTGTCCGTAGCTGAATGTTAATGATAGTACTATTCACTATTTGCTAATATTTGAGTAGTATTAAGTATTAACTATTTGCAATGCGCAGCGACCTAGAATCCTACCGTGGTTGGCCGTGGCCAAGGGCAAGGTCTGCGGCCGCAGGGCGCACGCGTGGAGTGGTTGCAGTCGCCGCCTCCTGCGCTCATCGATCAGCGGCAGATTCCACATCGGATTTGCATGCAGGAGCGGCAATGCTTGGCACGCGGCCACTCGCGGCGTGGTAGCAAACGTCGTGTTTACTGTTTTTTCGCACGACAACAAACGCACAGTCAGCGAGACTGGTGTTGGCACGCACTGGCAGCGAAAATAGATTTTCAAGAGCAGTGTCACTGCAACACGAGTATTTTAGTGGTTTTACTCTTACTTAACATGTTTAGAAACATGTGCCGCGGCAATAATCCTTAATTCTTTGGGAGGGATACGAAATGTACTGGGATCCATTTTTTATTTGGCTTACCAAATCAAGTTTTATTGACTCTCTGGTGAGGGGGTTTTATTGTAATGTTATCCTAAATGTACGAAATGGATTGCGAAAAGTTGTTGTTATTGGTCCCAGAATTTAGTTTTATGACATCTCTAGACACCATCTTCAATATTTTACTATGGATATTAGGTTTCAGTCCCTTTAGGATAAAGGATCATCTTTTTTTGCACTCCCAAGTTTTATTCACTCTCCGGCTCTGCATTTGCTTTTTTTTATTTCGATATCAGACTCCTTCGAAATAATACGAAATAGGTCTAAATAGGGAACACCGAATCTAGAGTTTTATTGCTTCTCCAGCTTTGAGTTAGTTTTCTTGCATTAGATGGATGAGGTTTGTACAAGGTATGAATTTTTATCTTTGGCGATAACTTAGTCTTATTACCCAAGCATGTTTCTCTGGAATATAGATTTATTGCATCCTCGGCCTTGGGAGTTTTATTACATAACCATTCCAGGGAAGAATCCAATATGGACATCAACATTTTTTATTGCGCTTTAAAGTTTGTTTTATTGCTACTCTGATCTTGGGGTAGTTTTATTACATAGCAATGTTAAGCCTCTTCGAAAGGATAGTTCTCTACCTTCTTTATTACACAACGAATATAGAGGACTAACAGTCAACGATCCCTTTTAGTATATACCTAATCTTTTTTTTTCATCTCGTTTTTATTAGACTCAGAATATATTTTATTGCCTCTCCGACTTTAGATTAGTATTATAGTCATCTTTGGCCCCGTCAAAAGAATACGAAATGGACAATGGTCTTTTTGTGATTAAACTCTAAATCTAGTTTTATAGCCTCTTCAGTACCAGGTTTTCTTACCTTGTCATCTCCAGTTCCTTTCAAGAGATTGAAGATGGAGCGACCTTTTTATTGTACCCTGAATCTAGTTTTATCGCCTCTCTAGCAATTACTAATTCACTTTCAGACCTCTGAGGATACAAGATCAATCAATGATCTTTCATGATGCACTCCTAATCTAATTTTATGGCCTCTCCGACCTTGCATTAGTATTATTGCGCAGTCATTTTCAGTCCCTCAAAAATATACAAAATGGACATTTATTACACTAAGAATCTACTTTTATTACCTTTATCCCTTCAGAGGGATGGAAACTGAACCAGGAATGTGTAGCCCAAATCTAGTTTTATTACCTACCCATACTGGACCCCTTGGGCTAAAAATACACGATCTTTTGAAAATTATACAGCTTCTATAAATAACTCATTAATAACGCCATCATTAAGTTTTAACGCTTCACAAATAGCTTTTACTGCTAATTTTATTGCCTAGCCACCATTAGTCCATTTTTAATAGAAAATGAACAAGACGCGGTTTATTCACTGCATGTCCAATTTTTCGCAGTGGATTAAGTATGTGAAAAGTTACATCCTGCAAATTGTAACAATCCGACTAAAAGACGGTGAAGGCCATGCTAATTTTATGCAATCAATGTTATAATAAGTTCAATGTTACGATAATTTCAATCATAATCAATTTGAAAACAAATTTGATCAAAACCGACAAGAAGCTGTCTGCTGTTGCTATCGGTCAACCAGCGTCGACTAGCTCAACGTGGAGATAAGGCGTAGTTGACGAGGTCAACGTGGCATTGCCACCATTCCACCAATGGATGGAATCGTACAATTTGCAACAAACCATTGCTCCCGGCTCTTATCCGCGCTATTTCTCATCCGCGTGCACAATGCGAATGGATAATTATCAGCGTTTGGCAGCGTGCCAAATGTGACAATTAACATGTTCGGCCTTGCACGTGCTCATGAAAGCGAATGCGCTATTATGCATGTCAACTATTTAAGTCTTATGTCTTGTTTGAAAACAACAGGTGTACCGAAAATTGTGCTCTACTCATGCATGAAAAGTCATATAAACATAACCACGAGAGGCCATCTTGACCAAAATGTAACTTCGTACTACGAACTAGACAAGGGTCATTGATAAGCTCTACTATCCGGAATTAGGAAATCTTATTAATTAATTAATGACGTGAGAGATAGTTTGATGTTACGTCAGCAAGTTGGCTACTACCATTGAACTAGCTGAGCCAATTTTACGGCGCGTGGCCAGTGAACACATACAGATGACTAATCGTGAGTAATTTCACTCGTTGCAGTGAGAGTTCCATGTTTATCTCCCAACGCCGCTTCATTCTCAAAACATGCGGAACAACCACGCCCCTCCTATGTTTGGAGGCCCTCCTAGACCTGGTGGAACACTACGCGCAGTTCGACGTAGTGGAAGATCTGTTCTACTCCCGTAAGAATTTCAAGCGGCCGGACCTGCAGGTGACCCCCCATCAGCATTTCGATCAGGAAGTACAGCTGCTGGACAGTCTGTTCAATGATGGCGCCGCGTATTGTTTGGGTCCAGTCAACAAGGACTGCTGGTTCCTGTACACGGTGAATCCTGTGACTGAGTTTTCCACTCGCCGCGTGCAGCAGAAACTAGCGGAGCCGGACCAGACTTTGGAGATCCTCATGACGGACTTGGATCCGGATATCATGGAGATGTTCACACGCGAGAATTCGCTAACGGCAGCTGAGGCAACTAAGGTACTTTCTGAACATATATTATGCAGCTGGGTATAATCATGAGTTGTATTGTTATAGAAGTCTGGTATAGATAAAATTATTCCGAATATGATAATCGACGACTATTTGTTTGAACCGTGCGGTTACTCGATGAACGGAATCATGAAAAATGTAAGTGTTTTCCAAACATTGGGGCATGCAATGTCACAATATTGTTTATTACTCGTGTGTGTCATGCCTAAAGCATGTTCATTATCAGCATGCACTTAATGGTTTTATTTATTTCCAGGGCAATTATATGACTATTCATATCACGCCTGAGCCAGAATTCTCGTATGTGAGTTTTGAGACTAATGTTCCGGCATCTTTATACCGGGAAATCATCGGGAGGGTCTTGGAAGCATTTAATCCCAGGAAGTTTACCATCACTGTGTTTACCAACCAGGTATGTATACAGCTTCGATACACTCTCCCTTATCACTCAAATATTTATGGTACCCTCCTCCATCTCCAATAATCTAAGCCATACCTTATCCCCTAATGACTTATCCTTACTTAGCGTTGGTTCTGTTTTCTCCATTCCTAGTCTAACCTCTCACATCGCTTTCCTTCCATTTGTTTGTATGTCTTCAACTTGCTTGTCCAGTTCCACTCTTTCCCCTCCCCCAAGCCACTCCAAGAAACCATAATAAGCCAACCAATTAGATCTCTCATGATTATTCCAAAAATATGTATTCTTCCTCTCCATCTCCTTTCACGGTACTCCGTCTTCTTTATACATTCCTACACCTCCTGGCTATCCCCAGCCTACCCAACTTAACATAAGTGTCTACGTCTAAATCCAAGCATGATTATCTCAAAAATATCAATTTCTTGATCCCCCACATCAGAGCTATCCCAACTACAACCGTTCCCGCTAAGGCTTATAAACGTTCATTTGAACACCTCAGCTAGACTACCTCCCCTGTCACCCCTTGATGTTCTTAGCGCTCCACCCTCCTCCCGCAAGCTCTTTCTACACCTTTGTCATGCCCATAACGTCTACCCTTGCCCCCTATCATACTGATACTGTAAATCTACGCCTAACTATCTGAAATAATATTTCTTTCCATCAACAGGCTTCAAAAGCAAAGGACACCCCACCAGATCTCCGCATGCTACCCAAGATTGGCGAATGGCATCGCAACGAGCTGCAAGTGTGCCAGTTCAACAACTATGATCTCACCTACCTATTCTACAGCAAATTTCCGAGCTGAGGGTGTAAGGACAAGCTGTGTCCATCTGCAGCTTCCAAACCCATCAAATTCCCTTCCGGCATCCCCACAACACATGTCATTCCCCCATTCGAACATAAATCCTCCACCCACCAATCGCCACCTTCTGTGTCTGAAATCCTAACACACCTCTTCAACACAGAAGACAAAAGCCACTCCTCCCGGCACTCTCGCTTACACATCCACTTCGCCAACGCGCACACCAACCGCACACATCCACTCAACATCCTAATCGCCTCGTTCATCTTCATCCTGGTCTTCTCCTTCGACGACTTTGCATCGGCGCTGATCCTGTACTGCTGGTGGCGCACCAAAATATCGTGAAGCGGGCGCAGAACTTTCGCGACGAGCAGCGCATAATGGACGTAATGTCACCACCCGCGAATTTAGCCAACCAACAATCTTTGGATATTTGTCATTTTCACCAGTGACCTTGGGCCCGACTGTTGACGCGTTTAAACCTATGAGGGTTAACGCGTCGGCATCGGCTCCCGATTACGTTCCTCTGCACCCTCGTAACGAAAGTTCGTACAACTACCGGAATTTTACATTTGAATAATAATCTTCCCTCATCAACCCACCCAGGCTCAGGTTCGCCTCGTTCACGCCACGCGTGTTAATGCCACAAGCGGTGGTTCCAGATTTCTGGTCTTACGTCTCCTTCAGAGGGTGTCCTTAAATGACGCCAGGGGCTGCATTCTGTCAAAAAGTGCGGCACGTCATTTAAGCACAGCCTCTTAGTGACACTTAGTTCTCATTAAGTTAATTGTACATAACCTCAACTAGACGTCTGACTAAACCTGATAAACTACATATATATGCATAGAACGTTAATATTAAGTACCTTAAACCTTAGTAGGACCTTTTCGTTGATGTTTGCTCTGTTAAGGTGCAAGCGTGTTATGGGCTATAGATTCTAGAGTGGTTTGAGAGTTTGTTGGAACCCGTTGAGATAATTTAAGCTAAGGCATATTATGTTAACGAATAAAAAATAACAAGCAGGGTTGAAAAAGGTCCATTTTTCTACATAAATAATACTGTTACATAGATAATATTCATTCTAAGGTTATTAATAATTGAGTCTATGCAAATGGTGTTATATTTTAGTATATTATATAAGATATAGTTCTATGTATTGTAATCAGGAGGACATTAACATAACTTTATTGTAATTTATAGATTAACTACATGCATTTTTGTTTGAAGTCTTAAGCTTTTCAGCAAAACAGGTTAAAATTTAATATCAGCGTATCTGACAATGAAAGATTGCGTAGTTGTTTTATCATATAATTAGGTTTAGTTTATTTCGGAGTTTTTAATACAAGTTGATGTAAACATTGTTCTATGACAAATATATATTAAATATAAATGAAGTATATATCGCCGCATTTTGTATATAATGGATAGTAACTTCTTAGCCTAGGCATTTCAGTCAAAATGTGAAGTTTCCAACGACGGGGATTTTTTTCTCGCCCATTCGTTAATGAGAATTTAGAAATATATCAAGAAATATCGTAAAATCGAAAGACCTCGAAAATATTGAAATTAATCAATACATCTCACAAAATACAAAAATGCAACAATTTCATTTAGAAGACATGGATAATGCAATACGAGGGGGGAGGGTGATAGATTATATGATTTGTAGGGGGTAGGAACCAATTAAAAAAAAGGGGAAACCCAAATCAGGAAGGGTAGTGATGGGAGGGAGAGGACTGCTGATAAACGATTCGATAGAGAATGCAAAGGATAGCAGAACATAGTGTGCGAGGCAATAGAAAAGAAAAAGCGGGAGAGGGGGCTTGGGAAGAGTGGAAGAGGTGGAAAGGAAGGTTAAGGATAATGTTCAGGAGGAAGCAGCAGAAGTGGAAAAGGGAACAACGAAGAAGAGTATTGAGTTGTAAGAATGTGAAAGAGATATTGTCCCACATGCGGGGGTAGGTAGGTAGGTTAGGTAGATAGGTTAAGTAGGTAGGTTAGGTAGGTAGGTTAGGTAGGGTAGGTAGGTTAGGTAGGTAGGTAGGGTAGGTAGGTTAGGTAGGTAGGTAGGGTAGGTAGGGTAGGTAGGTTAGGTTATGTTGAATATGGTGAAGTGGGCATATAACTACAAGAAGCACAGTGCAGAGAGGGGGCTGGTGGACAGAATGGCGAGGAAGGTGATATACGAAGCAGTGCCATAGGAATTATGTTTTGGGTAAGAGGATAACTGGGGGGATAGTTTGACTCGTATAACGATCCGACTTTAATTTTGTGCAATAAAAATCGAAGCGAGGCTTTGTGCGCCTGACGATGTACGAGGAAACATTTAGTTATCAGTGATTTTCTTTTGTTATTTTTTTTAGTTGCGAGGGTTTTTTGTGTTGTTTTATTCATGAGAGATTTGGGGACTCTGAAAGAAAATAGGAACTTTTTCCTGTTGTTGTTGTAAGCATACCTTAAAGCAATAAAGAACATTAACAAGACGACCATCTATACTATAAGAAAGAGCAATTCTTTAGATTTAACCTGATGTATGTATGTATCAATTCAATTCTATTATAATTCAGTCCAGCAGTATGACCTACGTCATTTATAAACTTCCAATCACGATATCTCAAGAATGGTAAGCCGGTTCGAAGACGAAATATAACCTTTTTGGTAGAAAAACCTCGGTGGCACATTGGTTAGGAGCGCCGAACCTCTGGTGCGCACCAACATGGTGATAGAGGTTCGAAACACATCTGCCTATCTGGTGGTCGACAATGGTTGTCAGGGGGAAAGTACGGTTCTCTCCCTTAGTCCTGCTCGACAGTTGGTCTTGCTTCCCATATGATAGATACATCTTTGACCCCTTAATTATTATTGTAATATACAACATCTACAACGAATTGCATGTAGCAAAAAGAAAATACGGATACACCCGCTTCACTCCCAAAAAAGCGACCATAGTTTCAAACTATAGTCATTGGTAGTGTACTAGCTACCACGAGATTTTCACGAAATGTGAATTGTAAGAACACAAGATGGTTTACTGATTGTAGATTATTTGTCTACCACAATACATTTGTACTCGACGGAGGTCAGGAAAAGAAAGCAAAGAGACCAAAGGTACCGAAGAAGCTTTGTAGGTGCAGTGCTTTTCGTGTCAAACTATAGTCCTTGGTGGCGTACTCGCTACCACAAGATTTTCACGAAATATTAATTGTAAGAACACAAGATGGCTTACTGATTTAGATTATTTGTTTGTCACAATACGTCTGTACTCGACGAAGGTCAGGAAAAGAAAGCAAGAGAGCAAAGATACCGAAGAAACTTTGTGGGTGCAGTACTTTTGGTTTCAAACTATAGAGTCCTTGGTCGCGTACTAGCTACAACAACATTTTCACGAAATATTAATTGTAAGAACACAAGATGGCTTACTGATTGTAGATTATTTGTTTGTCACAATATGTCTGTACTCGACAGAGGTCAGGAAAAGAAAGAAAGAAACCAAAGGAACCAAAGAAACCGAAGAAACTTTGTGAGCTGCTGCCGCTGCTGCCACTACGCTGTCAACAAAAAGTTTTTGACAAAATGTCAAACTCGCATCGTGATAGCCGTGATAGTTCGACAAACATCGGCAAACGTTCGGCTCGCTCAGCTGCTTCAGCTGTCAAATGTTCCGCATGGAAAAAGTCGAGTGCGAACAAGTCGAACAAGTGTCGTGGTGGCCGTGGTGATCGTGGTGTAAATGAATTTGACAAAACATGTGCTGCTATTCACAATGCTAAATATACATCAGTGCAGTCGCACGCTGGTGTAACAACGTCTAACCACCTGCTGTGAGTAGCCACGACACAAATTCTACACCGGCGTAGCAAACTTGTTTGTTTATCAACACCATACTCTTCGCGTGAATGCGTGTCGAATACCAACGTAGTCAATCACTGACGTGTACCTTCGACGTCTACTAAGTGCGTCTATTATTGTATTACAGCGTGCCGGAAACCATCAGTAATGGAACGCAAGAAGAAACGAATGGAGGAAGAGGCGCTTATCCTGGAGAGCTGGGATAGTCCAGCTTTATCACCTCGGGAGGTGGGTCTGCAAGGTGATCGGACTAATATCGCCCTGCTATTCTTTTTGTACACGCTACAAGGTATTCCGCTGGGTTTGTCTGCTGCCATTCCGATGATTTTACAGAATAGAGGAGTCAGCTACAAACAACAGGTATGCGTATTTATTAGTAGCATTTGCGATAATATAATATTTCGTGTTTATAAATATACAAATTTTGCATGGAGTGAATATGTCACTTTTACGCCATTTGTGCCACGACGAACAATACCGATTATAGCCGATCATTGCAAATGGCGTCGATCTAGTACTAAACTTTACAAACCTAGTAGTAAATTTTACTTTTAGGCAGAATTCAGCTTCGTGAATTGGCCTTTCTCACTGAAATTAATGTGGGCGCCGATTGTCGACTCGATGTACTCATCGCGCATCGGCAGACGGAAAACTTGGATGGTCCCATCGCAATACCTGCTCGGTGTTTTTATGCTCCTATTGAGTATGCACGTCAATAGGTGGTTAGGCGACGACGGCCACGAGCCCAACATCGGCATTCTCACCATGTTGTTCTTCACTCTGAATTTCCTCGCTGCAACTCAGGACATTGCCGTTGACGGATGGGCGCTCACGATGCTGCGCAAGGAGAATGTGGGCCACGCGTCCACCTGCAACAGTGTGGGCCAAACCGCTGGGTTTTTCCTCAGCTACGTGCTCTTCATGGCGTTCGAGAGTCCGGACTTCTGCAACAGTTATCTTAGAACAACTCCTGCCAAGGATGGATTGGTTAGTCTGGCTGGTTTCTTGTTTTTCTGGGGCTGGGTGTTTCTGCTCACCACGACTGTGGTCGCCATATTCAAGAGGGAGGAGGCTGCTCCTGCTGGAAATTCTAACGAACAGGAACATGATCTAAAAACTGCCTACAGCTTTCTTGGGAGGATTTTGAAGTTACAGCCTGTACAGATTTTGGTTGTCCTTTTACTAACTGGAAAGGTAATTTTATACATTTCTAATATATATTACATGTACTACGAAAAACTTCCGGATTTTTATTCGTATTTGCAGATAGGATTCTCAGCAACGGACAGTGTAATGTCCCTTAAGTTAGTGGAAGCGGGGATACCTAAGGAACGTCTAGGACTAATGGCTGTACCATTGATTCCCCTACAAATTGCGCTGCCTTTGGTAATTGCGAAGTACACATCAGGTAAGCTATTGTAATTAGTATATGTTGAAGAGGACATGTCAGACAGTCTTCTTTTATGCAGTTTTCATGATAAGAACATCGGTAAATTACGAAAATTGGGGTAAAAATGCAATTTTTCTCCTTTACAAAATTGGCGCCCAACGTGGGGCAACTTACGCAAACGGTGTTAGTACATATCTTTCCGAAAATGCTTTATTTATCACAAAAATGTAAAAAATTGAAGGAAAAAAAGGCACAAACAATGCAATATCTGAGTAAACTGATATTTAAGAGTTAAACAAGTTATCAATCGATAGCTTTTGAAGACAGTAACGAATAAAATTTAAACGAAAGTTGTAGCTTTGTGAAGTCAAAAGTTATACTAATTGCTCCCCCCCACCGAACACGGTGCGCCACAATTCTCATTTATCGTAATGAATTTTTAAAATATGCAACCATCTACGTTGTAACTACGTTATACTAGTGAATAACCATAGATACGTAGAGCGATATTAATAACTACAGATGTGATTAATATAATTGTCAAGTCTTCCCTGTATCATTCATTTCCAATCTCCAAACGAAAATTCATCCTGTCACCGTTGTCTAAAATCTCTAGCAGATTAAATTATACGCATTTCTACCGGATAATATTGGGTAGTATTCACTCCTTTATTCGGCAACATGTCTTGGTTTGATTTGATGTGGAACCTTCCAATTGAGCTGCTCGATGAGCCTTTCGAAATTCTGAACTCCGATCACGATTATTATCTCAGTGATGTTTCGACGCCGCTGATGAGTAGCAGCGCTTCGGAAATAGAAACGCCATATTCAATACCTGAGGATCTGAATCCGGAAGATCAGGAGCAGAGTCTGTCGGAAGACTCTTCGAACTGGCAATCAGAAGCAAGTTACTCAAGCATCCAGCCGGACTTCCGTCTACATACCGCCCCAGCGCAGGTCTGCGTCTCTTCCACGTCCTGTGACGATGAGAAGTTCATCCACTTCACGAACCAGTGCGAAGCGATTATTAAAATCAAGCGGTCGATGCGCTCGTTTGCTAACAGGCAGATATATCACCGGTGCAGAGATAAACTGCAGGCACTGCGGCGGGAGAATCCTTTACGGCTCCTAAAACATCTGCAGAAGGATGACGCGGCTGCGTTCGACGCACGTATGGGTTATCAGATCATATTCCGCCTGTCTGGGCCGCAGTTTCCTCCACGCATTGTTTACAAAGTGTGTGCGAACCTGCCTTTTGTGGATCTGTACATGGGGCAGCGTTGTTCCTTCAGCTGGGAGGAGTATAACTGGAAGTATACTCCTAGACGTCGGGAGAAACGCAAGCAGAGGTTTACTACCACCCCCAGCACTCGCAAGCAAAGCAAGCTGTCGTGGATTATTGAACACTACAAATTTTAATTTGCTATTTTTATGATGTTAATCTGTTGTTATTGAGTGCATTTTGTAAAATTTAACAACTTTATTAACTTTTTTACGTGAATACGGCTTTAAATTTGCTACCTAATAAAACATGTATTCATTTTTGACGTGAGTACGTGTATTAAATTGGTTTAGTGTGATAAATTGGGGAATACAATTAGAATGCTGACTCATCGCATTTTGTTGGTATTGCAATTGCTATAACTTTTGACTCAGCCAAGGTACGATAGTTTTAATGAACAGCTATCGTCGAAAGCGATTTTTTTATTTGGCGAATGGTTTGGAGCAGGGACTCGGACCGAAACGTAATTCCGGTCCTTCCAGCAATAACGGTGACCGTAACCGTTTAGATTTCGGTCTTTTTCGGTTACGGTTAACTTTCAGAAGACACGAAGTTAGACGAAATCTGGACCGAAAACCGAAAAATCAATTTACGGTCCGGTTCAGTATTTCGTTCCACTTGAAGTAACGATTACCGGTCCGGTCCGAATCTCTGGTTTGAAGGCAATGTTTATCAAAATATTAGCCGTAAATTGTTCATATTTTCACCTTTTCAGGTTCAAAACCCCTCAATATCTACGTACGGGTAATTCCCTACCGTCTCATGTTCGGATTCGTCGCTGCCTTCCTCGTGTGGATCACTCCAACTTTAGTGCAAGATGCTCAGGCAGGCATTCCAATCTACTACTACGCTTTACTTTTGATCTGTTACTCTTTACACCAAGTAAGTAACTAACCCAATTTATACAAAACACGGTATGGTTCTTGAGTGACAAATATTTCCAGGTGTGTGTCTACTGCATGTTCGTAACTTGTATGGCATTCTTCGCGAAAATCAGCGATCCGGTCGTGGGAGGCACCTACATGACTCTCCTGAACACGGTAACCAACCTTGGAGGCAACTGGCCAGCGACGCTAGCCCTGTGGTTCGTCGATAACCTCACTTTCAAGCATTGTGTGGGCGGTAGCGGCAATTCCACGGATAACTTCTGTCGGGACCATTTGGAGGAGGAGCTGTGTTTCAAGGACAAAGGCGTCTGTGACACGTACCTGGACGGCTATTACGTGGAGACCGTGGTTTGTGCTATAATTGGCGCATTGTGGCTACGCTGGGCGCGCAAGCACATCAACTACGTGCAGATGCTGCCGGAAGCCGCGTGGAAGCTCACCCCTAAATGCAACAGGAACTAAACGCCAATGTTCGCGGTATATAGACACGAAACGTGCGTGTGATATACAACTCGGGAACATACAGCTGTGATCATTCCAAGTCTTTGGTTGCTTTGAGGTAAAGATTTGTATTAATCACTCGGTATATAAATTTGTTGTGAAACCAATGTATTATAATAGTTCAATTGTTGACTATTTCTTAAGTTTGTTTTCAATGCTGCACAACTTTTTTACATCATGATGCGGGATTGTAAATACTAGTACAAAGTGCTTTTGTATGCTTTGGCATTGAATCAGAGTCATTATTATGGGATTGGTTAGAGTTAATTACACTGTGCTTGAGAAATGACTTAGGTTTTTACTTAATAATAACGTCAGTGAGGTTTTACGGCACCAAAGCTCATGTAGAGGTCAAAATTATATGATATATTGACGTAGTCTTCCGTTACTCACCTATAGATAAAATCAGATTCATTTATAAACATAAGCTAAAACTCGTTTTTCCAGCACAGTGTTATATGTTGTAATTTATAGAGATTTATCAAAGTTCTCAGAGAGGCACAAACTTGACGAAGTGTACGACAGTCGGACACACAAGAAAGTAAGACGTTTCATATTCAGAAACAGAAATATCACAAGGTCAATATGGTCAATAAATAGATAGAAATCATTTTTATTTGGGGGAATTGTAATTTGCACCAATTGTGACGGTTTAATAATAAAAACTGCAAATGTGGAATCAAATATGTGTTTGATCTATATATTAATATATGTACATGAAACATACATAGACTCTAAATGAATGAAACGTTCGTAGTTTGTTTACTTTAGCGTGTTCCATAGAATAATCCACGTAGAATTTTATATATTTAACATAATATATGTTTATTTTTGCCCTAAACCTTCTTATGTTGCATGGTGTTATGATACATACAAGGTTATGCTCATGCGCAATGACATTTTACAGAAATTTGTAGGTAAAGTAAAGTAAAGTAAACACACCCCGGCCTCTCTTTAGTAAACACGCCCCTCACGCAGTTAGACACGTCCCATGTACACCAAACACGTCCATTGTTTAGTAAACACGCCCGTTTTTCAGTCAAGACTCCCCTTCCTCAATACACACGCCCCTTATTCAGTTAAACGTTCCTCTTATTCAGTTAAACACGCCCCATGTTCCGCAAACACGCACATTCTTCACTACACGCGCCCCTTCTTTAGTAAACACTCCCCTTTAATAAACACGCCCATTCTTCAGTTAAACATCCCTCTTATTCAATTAAATACGCCCCTCACGCAGTTGGACCGCCCCAAATACACCCAAATAGTTAAACATTCCTATTATTTAGTTAAACACGTCCCATGTTCAGTAAAAACGTCGCTTATTCAGTAAACACGCCCCCTTAGAGTTAGACATACCCTACCCACTAAAGTCAATTGGTAAACATTTAACCACAGTTTTCCCGAAAAAAAATTCCGCACAACCGATGCCTACATAAACTATCAAAGTGTACTTATTGCCCCAATGGAAAATCTACTAGTGTGACGTAGGTAGTAAATAAATTGAGCATAACCTTATACGCTGTATGATAGGAAGTTAACCTCAGGAAAACATGTTCGATGGACCAATCACAGTGCAGGACCACTACGTCATGTGACACCAACTTCCGGATGGGAAATAAACTCTGAGTTCATGTAAGCTACCTTACTTATATAAGATCTTTCATTTGTTAAGGTTCACTATTGATTTGTGTTGTGTTTGTGTATAATACTGTCTTTTGTTTATGCAAGAACTTAAGGTAATGTCCAGTGTCTTGTGCACTCATCTTGCAACTGCTGCCATCTCCGTGTCGCTCATAGTTATTGATGTGCGTCGACAACATCATTCCAGTGGTAGGTTAGGTAACGGCAATACTATTGTCTTAACATTGTCCGAAAACATTCACGGCAACTCGTCCTCATTATCATCATCCATGATGGCGTTGCGTTCGCTCGGAGTGGAGTTTTTCCGGCGAGTCAACATGCCTTTGATGTTAGTACGTGTTGTGCTACCCCACTTCTCCTTAACGGCCTCCGAGGAAGTCATCAACATGGAATAAGTGGACATGGTCTCCCCTTCCTTGCTGTTGTGTATGCCGTACAGGAAGTACACCAGCATACCGAGGATCATCCACACGAAGAAGCGCAACCAAGTCAGGACATTCAAGTGGATCATGAATTCAATGTTGCACAAGATGCTAAGAGCAGGAATGAAGGGCACCATTGGTACTTTGAAGCGCAGCCCTTCCTGATTCTGGTGATGCGCCACAATCGCCAGCATGCAAGCCCCCATGACCAGGATGAAAAAACCAGCTAGAATAATAGTCCACCATATTCCACTCTTCAAATCCTTGGAGCTCACTTGCAGAAGAACACAAAGCGCTGCCGAGAAGACTGTGAACAGCATCACTGCGATTGTCACAGCGCTGCCAGGCTCGCTGCCTCCAAGCAAGGGACTTAACCATCCGTATTTCAGTCTAAGGGTCCCAGCCATGTTTACCACTTCGGAAGGAGTAGTTGGTTCGCTAGTACTCATGGACATTTCACTTCCCAGGGTTAAAATACTCCTGCTAGGGGACAAAGTGGGTCGGTACCGGAGGATAATCACACTTGCACTCACAATCGTGTATGCCAACAGGGTACCAATCGACATAAACTCCACCAGTTTCTCTAGGTCGAACAAAAGTGCAATTAATGCCGAACAGAAACCAGATATGACTAAATTCGTCAATGGGACTTGTGTTTTGCTGTTGACGTCGCCTAGGAAACTGAAGAGAAGGCCATCACTCGCCATTGCATACATACAACGAGGTAAGGAGAACAATGATCCGAATAGAGTAGTCGTCATCCCACAAAGGGCCCCAATGCTAACCACGTACTTTACCCAGTGCATTCCAATACCTGCGAATGCTTCCGGCAGTGCAGCATTGGGGTTAATCTGGTTGTAGGGTACCAGTAAGGTCAAAGCCGCGCAGATTAGGATGTACCCTAAGGTAACAATGCCCATCGACAGTACCGTGGCCATGGGAATGGAGAAGCTAGGATTCTTCGCTTCCTCTCCCGAAGTGGCGATGCTGTCGAACCCTACAAAGGCGTAGAAGCACGTGGCAGCTCCAGCGAGGACCCCGCTGAAGCCATACGGAAGGAAGCCACCCTTCTGGTTGGTCCAGTTGTTTTCATCGGCGTAGTACAAACCCACGACGATGATGAGACCCATCACAGTGAGGTTGATCACTGTGAGGAAACTGTTTACTATGGCGGAGCCTTTGACACCAATGCCCAACAGTGAGGCGTATACAATGCAGACAACGAAGGCGAGCACGTCAGGGTACTTCCCCAGCAGCTGTTCATGCATTTCGCCAGTGAGGGCAAGGGTAGTATTGGATATGGCACCTCCGAAGAGGAAGTCCACGTAGCCGCTCCAAGCTCTAGCAACGGAGGCGGCACCTGAAATTGGGACCAAGTTAGTTTTCGGCAACTCCTCATTTGAGTTAGGTTGGTACAAGTCAGTTACCTATCATATGTTCTAAAAGTATATTCCATCCAATTACGAAGGCCCAGAACTCTCCAACACTGATGTACGTGTAGACATAAGCTGAACCAGCTTTGGGAAGCCTAGTCCCGAATTCGGCATAGCACAGCGCTGATAGTAACGACGCTAAGCCGGCCAGGAGGAAGGAGATGATAATACCAGGACCTGCGATTTCCTTAGCCACTGTCCCTGTCAGGACGTAGATCCCAGCTCCTACCATATGGCCCACGCCTAGTAGCGTGATGTCGAAGGTGTTCAGGCACCGGTTCAGCGGGGTTTCCATCACGTCCGCGGGCAGCTGTTTGGTGCGGTTCATCTTGGAACATATGCCGGACATCACGTGCCCCAGGATCATCTTCCTGGAGCCGGGCATTGTGCCCGCGGGTGAACGCAATACCGCGACGTGCAACCGAAACTAGTAGAACCGAAAATGGGAACTGAAGAAGGAGAAAATGTGGTTGACGCGAAGGGAAAGCTATGCACGCGTCGACCTTGCGTTGATAACACCGCGCGGGAGATGCGCGCACTAGCGGTGAAAACCGGGCCGAGCGGGTGGAAAATCGATATTTTTGCACGCGTGCGTCCACTATACTACAGAAGTTCAAATATTACTACAGAATGCATATAGTTATATTTATAATGGTATTAATTTTATTAAGATCTTAAATTTCATTTAAATGCCACTCAATTATTGGTGAATGTAATCAAAGCCAGGCACTTCATTGGACGGATTGATATCCCCGAATTCGATAGAGAAATTCGGATAGAATCGCTTCCATAGTTCGAGACCATTGATGTCTTTGTTCCTGACATGGTCAAAGTTGTATTTGTGATAGAATCGTATCTGTTGTAATGCCCGAAGGGATCGAAGTCTTTTATTGGTATCCAGCTCAAGTAGACGGAGGAGCAGGTCCTTAGATGGAAGGTCTAGGTCCACTGATGAAGGAAGGTAAACTTCTTTCGGTTTGGAGACTGGGCTGGGGTCAGGCTCCATTCTTATATACTGAAATGTAGATTATATTGAGTATAGTCTATTAGTATAGTTGGAATTAAATTAGAATATATGGCAAGGACAAACAGATACGAGAGTCAAGTATAGAACATTAAGGGTAGTGGGAGGATGGATATAGTGTGAGTAGGTTACAGCAATTGACCTCTCCTTTAAAAAAGGAAATGGTGGGAGGGTGGATGAGTAGACAATTTAGGGAAATGAAGATTGGTAAGAAAGATATAGCATGCAATATAAGGGAAAACAACTGATTTTTGGAATTCCAAGGTACATAGCGAAGTTTGGAAAATTAAGGGAACGAATTGGCATAGTAGGAGGGGGCAGGCAAAGGCCGCAGAGCTCCAATAGTAGGAGATGATGGATGGGGCAAAAGAAGCAAGATTTTTGGAAACAGCTGGGATAAGTAGGACTGTCGAAAAATTGAATGGCATAACATTGTAGGCGTGGGGGGAAGGGGATGGGAAAGTGTCAAGAGTAGACAGGGAAATGAAGATGGGCGAGGCCATGAGAAGAATAACTTCACACGTTAGAGTAAGAAAGGTAGGATATGATATATAACTGGTTTTTGAAATACCAAGGTACATAGACATGTATGGAAAATTAAGGGAACGGATTAGCGTAGTAGGAGGGGGGAAGCAAAGGCCGTAAGGCTCCAATAGTAGGAGATGATGGATAGGGGAAATGAAGGAAGGAAAAGAAGAAGATTTTGGAGACAGCAAGGATAACTACGACTGTTGATACTGAAACTGAATGGCATAACACTGTAGGTGTAGGAGAAGGGATGGAAGAAAGAAAACATTTTTTACCGCACTTTAGGATAAGGAAGTAACCTTGGTGGCGCATTGGTCAGCAGCGCGAAGTGGTCTGGCCTCCCGATGGATAGATAGATAGATAGATAGAGTAGGATAAGGAAAATGAGGAATGGAATGAGGGAAATAGTAACGTACAAGGCGGATTAAAGGGAAGAAAGCGAAATTGCAGCCCACAGACATTGGAGGAGGTGTTGGGAGGAGGAGAATGTAGAGGTATACAATATAAAGGGCAGAAACTGACATTTGAAACAGTTAGCAGAGATATAGCAGATACAGAAAATGGATATTGTGAGCAAACTAGGTTTAGGAGGAGGAATTGGGGGGCGTAAGAAGTAGACTACCACAATTTTTGGAAAGGAAGAAATAGAAATTCTAAAGGCGACAAATTAAAGAAGACTGAACAGAATTATATTATAGTATACAAAGGATAGATGAATGAAGAAGATGCTACTTGTGACATAGAACTTGACCTATTCCTATAGACCTTATTTGCTAGTTTTATCCGCAGAAGATCGGCAACTGGATTTTCCTCTTTTTGTTGTCCTATGCCATGTATGACGGGAGTTGGTTAAGGGCAATATACATTTTGTATACTTGCGAAGGATAAAAAGGTTGACAAGGCAGAGTTAGGTGGGTAGGTTAGGTGTCGAGACACTTTCTCCCTGGAGTGGTGGGTAGAAGGAGATAATGGGAGGGGAAAATGTATCGAAGATAACAGAACAAACGAAGATTTCGAAAAGATCAACTATAAACTGACTCGAATGGAAGGACTTTGAACAGAAGGAGGGAGACGGGAGGGATGACAGATAGACAGATGACAGATGACACTGCAGGCAAGAAATAGAAAGATTGGGAAGGGAATAATAACGTACGAGACGAATGAAGCGGAAGAAATTGATTTTACTGCAGTATACAAATGTACAAAGACATGAAGAAGATTCTAAATGTCTAAATGTAACCCAGAGCTATATCCATGTCACCTAGTAGGAGGTGATGAGAGAGGGGGGAATATGTGGGTACATAGTATAACGGGGAGAAGGACATTGTTGAAATAACAAGGGTGTAGCAAAAATGGGTTTAGAAACAGTGAGCTTAGTAAGTTTACGGGGAGGGGGGCAGGAGAAATTGAAGTAGACATTTTATTTTATGACAACTGGAAAAATTGAGAAGCCGATTGATTTAAGTAGGGTTTTATTGTAGTATATTATGAATAGAGGAATGAAGAAGATTCTACATGTGACACAGAACTGGTCTCAACCTATTCCTATAGACCTGATTTGCTAGTTTTATCCACACAAGAACCGAAACTGGATATTCCTCTTTGCGTCCTCCTTTGCCATGTTTGTCGAGCGCTTATTAAGGACAGTAAACATCTCCGACTACTTGCGAGGGATTAAAAAGTTAACAAACTAGAGCAGAAGGTGAAAGAGATCCAAGCTAAGCAGTCCCCTAAGCAGTACGTTGAACCACGTTGAACCACGTTGAACCACGTTGAACCCTCGGGTTTGAAACCCCAACGCGCTGGACGTTAATTAGATAAAGCTGTGGAAATGAGGAAACAAGGGAATCGAACGAGCATGTATGACTCGCCGGTGATTATAATCACTTGCGAGTGGAAATATCAAACGTGGTACACAGTCTTCAAGTGCGCACTTCGCGCGTCCTCACGCAATGCTGATGATGGCTTTCTATTTATAGCACAAATTGCAAATCGTCTACAGCATATCTCCACGATATCGCGCTTGCCGAAGGAAATTGTACGTCCATAGGCGGTAGTTAGGCTCATCCTGCGTCCCTCTCGAGTCCAGCCGCCGCACTAATAGCCATAATCGGCCGCGCTTCTTGCGCGCTCGCACTTTTATTCGTCGTTTTCATCGGCGCGGCGCATCCAGTGGCTGTTTTTATTGTTCGCGCAGGCACCCAGCGACTGGATGCCTGGAGTCGACTCTATAATAAGTCGTTTTAATGTTAAGCATGTAGCTGCACGCACTCGCACTCTAATTACGATTTTTCTCCCGGAGAGCCAGATGGGCACGTAAACGGCCCGTTTCCGTTTAATGGCCGCGCAACCGGCCCCCGTCGCTTTTTTCGCTTTCTGCGCGAGGAGTCGCATCAAAAACGTCTCTTCGGCGCTCGCGCACTCGCCGCCGTGCTATATATAGCGCTATCTAATTGCAGAAAAACGCACACCGTGCGTGGCTGCTTAGAGGAATTTCTACACGGCCCATAACACGTTCCCGCAACCTCCACGGGTCGCGCAGCCACCCCGGCTGCATTCCGCCAGCCTGCAACAGCCTATATAGCCGCACATGCCCATGTGCAGATGCTCAATGCCATTCATGGTGCGTGCACACACACACGCCACGAGCTGCATTTACAGTACGTGGTTCCTGCATCAAATAGCTCGGCATAGATCAACATCGGCGGGTTTTTACGCGCCAAGCGCTTTTTCTCGCGAGCCACGTTTGGATGTGACTTAACGACCGTGAGACACGCGTTTGCCATTGCAGTGGCTAATCAATTTGCAACGATTCTATTTATAACCCATCCCGATTATTCGCAGTTACATAAATGTCATACAAAGTAAGCAAATGCTGAATTGCTCTGTTTCTGTGTAAATTGCTGCAGATATCACGCCTTTTTGCACTCTTTATTGAGCTACTACCTTAAATATTTTCAAAAATCAAAGTTGATTGGTTTCTTCTTCGTTTTTTAAGGTTATGAGAGCTTTTCGGATGTGATACAAGGTTATGAAATTTTTTTATGAGAATGGTAATTAGTATTATCCATGGATTTTTATAGTTCTCTTTTATTTACACAAATTTTTAATAGTTTTTAGTATAGTTTTGAAGTTGCAAGTGCTTCTTATGAGAGCTTTTCAGATGCTCGTTTATTTTCTAACGTTTGCTGTGGTTTACAGATATTTTTAGAGGTTTATAGAGGTTAACAAAGATTTTCCGATATTTTCAGTGTTTATCCGAGGTTATAAGAGGGTCTTAGAAATTTTATTTGAAGAGAATGGTAATTAGACTTTTTGCATTTTGCACTTTTCTGGAGACTTATAGGTTTTTGAAGGATTTCAGAGCTGAATTGTTATTTCTAGATTTTTTAGAGACTTTTCTGGTTTTTAGATATTTTTGGGGATTTTCAAAGCTTATTAGAGGTTCTTAGTATAATTTTGAAGTTACAAGTGATTCTTATGAAAGGTTTTCCGATGTTTCGTCATGTTTTTTGAAGTTTGCTGTTGTTTACAGAGATTTTTAGAGGTTTTCAAAGGTGTTTAGATGTTAACAAAGGTTTTTCGATCTTTTCAGTGTTTACCTGAAGTTATAAGAGGTTCTTAGAGATTTTCTTTGAATACATAGTTTTTCGAAAGGAATGGTAATTAGGGTTTTTGTAGTTTTCTGAAGATTTAGAGATTTCTAGAAGTTTTCACAGTTGTTAGGGTATTTTGGAGTGTTTTATGAGATGATGAGCGCTTTTGACTGAGTGTTTTAGAGATTTCTCTAGATTTCAGATGTTTTTGGGGGTTTTCAAAGTGTATTAGAGGTTCCTAGTATATTTTTGAAGTTATAAATGCTTCTTATGATAGTTTTTTAGATGTTTCTTCATTTTTTTAAAGTTTGTTGTTGTCTACAGAAATTTTTAGAAGTTTTCAAATCTTTTTACAGTTTGTTAATATATTTTTGAAGTTATAACTGCTTCTTATGAGAGCTTTTCATGAGCAAAATGTCAAAAGTGTGAATTTCACCTAGAATTCTATAAAATTAGTAATTATCTGGGTGCGAATTGTCGAAGTTCCATTGTACCCCAAAAAACATTTACTCACAATTCTATCAAATGACAATGGTATGCTTTAGTAAAAAAAGAAATTTTCGATCCTTGACTTAACACTTAACGTAGGTGAGCACGGGTA
This sequence comes from Tetradonia laticeps, assembly GCA_025400035.1. Taxonomy (NCBI): domain Eukaryota; kingdom Metazoa; phylum Arthropoda; class Insecta; order Coleoptera; family Staphylinidae; genus Tetradonia; species Tetradonia laticeps. The sequence goes on from JAODVP010113045.1 coordinate 30,904, forward strand.
AGGCTCACCTAAGGTTGGACTCAGATATATTTCAACTAAATAAAGGTAAAAAACAGGTTAATTTAATAAATATTGCACCCTCGATTAAGCCGCGTTATCTTAAAAATAGTGACAATAACCTCGGGTACAGTAGACTCTCGATAATTCAATCTTTTCGTAATTCGAAACTTTCGGTAATTCGAAGTCAACTTTTTTCCTTGGTGACGTAGGTAAGGCTCAGGTAAGCGCGGGTAAGGTTCAGGAAAATAACGATTTTGGACTAAAACCATCAGAAAAGATAAAAAAAAAACAGGTAATTAAAATAGTTCTTCGATTGAGCCGCATGATAAAAATAGTCACGTAACAAAATTCTCGGGAAAGCGCGGGTAAGGCTCGGTAAAGGTTAGGATAAAAGACGCTCCAACTAGATAGAGGTACACATACAAAAAGAAAAATTGTACTTCATGAAACTGTACATAAAACGCGGGTAAGGCTCCTCATAAGTTTGAGTCAAATGTCCACATAGAAAAAGAATGAAGTATTGCCCCGTGGAATAAATCAAGCACCAAGCTGCAAGCTACAAGTTGCAAGCGACAAGTGCATAACCCACATCGATTGCACTTGTAAACAACAACTTCCTCGTCGTTCATTGTTATTCACCGCAGCCGCGCAGCGTCTAGCTGATAAATTGTTTGATTAGATTTATTATTATGCCAAGACCATTCCAAGGCCCTAGATCGGAGCTGCAGTCGCACGAAGAGAATCTACATACTGAGAGATTCGCATTGCACTTTCACATGTAGCTGAGCTGCTGTGTCGTAATCAGCTTTGCCTAATAGTAAGCTACCTAAACGAATCCATGCGTGATCAATGCAGGAGCGGATGGACGCGGCACTGCCAATCAACAATGAAGCAAACTTCATGCTCGCTTGCAGCAGGCATCATTCTTCTTGTATCTCCCACTGTCCGCACTACCTATCATCATCTATGCAGCGCACAATAATCATAAATCACAAGGCAACTAATCATACATTTAACGATATGTAATGAGGAAAATGACTCAATCAAGCGCGTCCATGGACACAACTGCAACACAACAATAAACACCACAACACGAAGTCTTTCACCACTCTAGGAAGTCTATGGCGTTTATAATATTGAAGAAGAAGGAGGACGCTACTGTCATACTGTCAATAATATATTTTTTGAGCCTTACTTTTTGTTAGTGCTAAGAGTACTCATATTTTGTAGCTCTTTTCCTGTTCTTTACAGGGATACACAACTAATAACACGCTGAGACAAACTGGGGTCAATTAATCTGCGCAGAATGAAATATTTAATTTGGAGAGATTAAAATATATAGAATTTTTATAAAAAGACCGTAGCTCTGTAGCTCAGCTGGTTTTTGAAGAATAAATTAATGAAACACAAGTATTTATATGGAAGTGCATAGGCTAATAGACTACCGTAAGATTCTATACAAAACATTTTTTTCATTAATTTATTATGCAAAAATCAGCTGAGGTTCCGAACTGCGGTCTTTTTGTAAAAACTCTACATATTTTTAACTCTCTGAATTGAATTTCTCATTTTGCGCAGATTAATTGACCCCAGTTTGCTCTCACTGTGTAATAACCTCATTTTTTATACAATATAATATTTACTTCACATTACATAAATCTTCATGCCAAATATGAATGCGGGAAGATGATTGGACCAGGGTTTAAATAAATTTCTGACAGTAGCAACGCAGAATGCCGGCTGAAATTAATCATGAACCAGCGATGCGAAGCTTCGATATAATAGTGAAATTGAATCTCAAGGAATGTCGTTTGCGCATGCGCGAGAAAAAACAATTTGACCCCAATTTTGGTAAATTCGTCGTAATCGTACAAAAAAATGTCGGAAACTGTTTTCAGCATTCGTTTCAGTTTAGTATACAGGGTGATTTAAAGTTCGATGCAAGGCTTATGTATAGAGGAACTGGTCCAAATTTGAACTAAGGTCCGAATTTGGGCATTTCACTATATAACGACATGTGTGGGCGAATTCGGGTGGAAAACTATCTAAGCCTTACTGCTGATAAGGAGTGTGTACTTCAGCCGAAGTTCAGAGCTGTAGAGTGCTACAGTGGTAGCTCAAATTCGGACCAGTTCCTCCATATATATATATATATATAAACGAATGCTGAAAACAGTTTTTCGATATTTTTTATAGTTGGACGATTACGACGAAATTATCAAAATTAGGGTCAAATTGTTTTTTTCTCGCGCATGCGCAAACGACATTCCGTAAGAGTCAATTTCACTATTATATTGAAGCATCGCTGGTTCATGATTAATTTCAGCAAGCATTCTGCATCGCTCCTTTCAGAAGCAAATTATTAAAACCCTCATCCCAACATCATCCCGCATTCATATTTGGCATGAAGATTTATGCAATGTGAAGTAAATATTGTATTATCTAAAAAAAGGTCCTTTGGGTACAATTTCCAAAAATCCTTTTATAAACCTTTAATTCGAATTTTGAGGTGTTTGCATCATAATTAAAGGTTCGGTTTCAACTGGAAGTCGACAATTCGGGGCTGGAAAGTGGTAAATGGGGTTTGACCCTATTTGACCCGATTTGACCAGATTTGACCAGATATCTAAGTATAGTTTCCGAGCAAACATTGTAGTGAAAAATTGTGCATGGACGACAGACCATGACGGGGCTGTGGACGCTGCACGCCACATTGCGCCGTGTGATATCCATGACCTTGCACGGTCAATGATACTCAGCGTCTTGTCTTGGCCTGCGCGCCGAGATCTTCGGCTGCGCGGCTCGCGCGACTGCGCACCTTTGCGTGCCGCAATAATTAACCGAGTGTTTTTGTCATTACGCTCATTACGCGTCCATTTGCATAGGCAATGGCGGCCCGCATTCGATTACCACACGCCGTGGATTTGGAAGTTTCTCACTGATATCAATACGCATCTAATTGAAGTTATCCGTTACGACGCAACGCTCAATTCATTGAAATAAATTAAATAATTACATTGTTGGCACTTGGCACGCATGCTCAATTAGCGTATTATTTAGTATTATTTAATCAGTCCTCGCTGCTTACTTTACATACGGAAAAATCACGCTTTTTAATTAATACGGCTCTGAGTGGAAATTTTCTGCTTGATATTAGGTTAATCCCAGCGTGAAATTCGTGATTATATAGCTTATATAAGAATGTAACTTCATAGAACTAGAGATGTTCTAGGAGATTTCCGACGACCACAGAATTAATTGCATTTTTACATCGGTTTCTATCAGAATCATTTGCTGATTAATGTGTCACCCTGACATTGAGCGTTAAATGAGGTGTTTACGACTTTAGCTTCCTTGTTATTCTGCGGAAACGCGTGAAGTGCTAGATGACAAACTGCGACTTCACGGTGTTATTATTTCATTATGATTAAAGCGCGATTGTCATCAGCGTGAATGGCGCCAAGTTCACTGCCGCTACGTGTGTAAATGCACCACATCCTCCCATTGTTTGTTTGTTTGTTACTCTTGTTGTTAAAGATCTACTAACTAACTTAACTACATTAAAAATTTAAAAATTATTAGTTTCGCTATGGACTGTAATAGGTACACTTCGGAAAATGTGCAATTTTAGGAATTGCTTCCCGTAGATCTTTATTATGGAAATTTCCAAATTATGTGGGACGTGTGGGTAAAATGGAAGACAAAATTAGTTCTTGATATATAACCTAACCTAACCTAACGTAACCTAACCTAACTTATGAAGCTCAAACCTTCAGGAAGTCTCAGGAGTGGATGACAACACAATTATTCGTTGGTCCGAGACCTAAATGTCCTAGAGTTGTCAAAAAATTCTGAATCTTAGCCCTGTGTGCTCTCACATGTGCGTCTGGACTGTTTTTTGGAATAACCACGCGTTGCAATGAGAAAAACAGTCCACACGTACGCGTAGGAATACAATTTTCTCAAATGTGTTTTTCGACCTCCATAGATTGGGGCAAGTGGGCCAAAAATATATATTTAATAAAATTGGGTTATTTTCGTTTCTTTGTACAGTCAAAATACTTAAATATTTATATAATGTTATTCTATCCAATTTAACTGTCCCAATCTATGGGTAACAAGGGTCGGACAGTGGAGGAAATGAATGAAATTATTATGTTTTATATATAAAATAATTAATATAATTAATGAAACCTCATACTCCAATATTTGTTGGGTTCAAATTATTACTAAAAAGATACCCTGTGACTAGGAATCGAACCGCAGACAATTCTATTGCCGGTATAGGGCTCTAACCTTTGAGCTACCACAGATTAAAAATCTTCTCGTTAATAATTTGAACACAGGCAGTCGAAAAATCGTAAATTTCGGGAAAAGCTCGTTAACTTTTGCATTCTTTCACGACATCTCGTAAAGTCTGTTTTTTAGAAAAGTCCTTTTTAAAATAAAGATATATTTGCTTCAATTTGCATCTGAATGCAACACTGTAGGTCAAATAGAAGACGAGTTACAGCGCTTCAAAAATCTTTAAAACGTGGTGACTGTAAATTCCTCTATTATGGAATAAATTCAATTTACTATCAGCAGCAAATAAAGAAAAAAGAAGCTATGATGGCACCACGTTTATTACACCATATATATTAGATTTTAAAAATCCAAAAACCAAGTTTTTATGGAAGTGTAAGAAGATGAAAATAATTTTTAGATCAACTTCGACGTATACAACAATCGTAGTAAAAACGTGGTGCTTATAGTTAGTACCTGCTCATTAAGTGACGACAACTGCACCACGTTTTTAGTATGAGTGATGTATACGTCGAAGTTGATCTAAAAATTATTTGCATCTTTTTACACATCCATGAAAACGTGGTTTTCAAATCTAACTTTTTATAGTATAATTTGATATTTTATTACAGAAACTCGGCAATATTTAATTATTTTTCAAAAAAAAAATAAATATTAAAATTAGGTCAATGTATCAATTTTTATTGCAATATAATAAGAAACACTTCATGTGTTTTTCCAAGGCATAAGCTTTACTAGTTTATGAACTGGGAAGTTTCTTTTAGTTGCCATCAATTGGAAAAGTTGCGGTTTTAATTATTTCCTTTAGACGCGTATGGAAATTTCCAAATGTGATAAAAATCCAGTTTAATTAATTAATAGCAAATCTGAATTGATTTCTAATTATTTAACTGGATTTTTCAGTAACTTAATACTAGATATCCACCAAATTGCAGATTAATTTGTTTCACAGACTTTGAACGATTATGGAAAATAATGTGTAAAATTGTTTTTCGAAGTATAAGTTAGTGTTCAGTTTAAGGCATATTTCTATATGATGATGAACATAATACCTATCTATATAGTATGTCTTGAACTGGTAAACAAAACCGGACACTAATTTACCTGTTATAGTTTTTATATAACAGCTGGCTTCCCAGAGAGTGATTTTCGATAAACTCAACTTCGCACGGTTTTGGCAGTTTTATATTTTCGTCTACAATATCTCCCAAAATAAATATGTATCTTAATACAAGAATAAAAAAAACAAACAGTATTGTTATGAGAAATGAATTCTCTACATATATATAAACGTTGTTTGAAGAGGAGATATACAAATTTTACATTATCTATAGAAGAATTGGAAATTAACAGACAAATAAAAATTGAAATCTCTGCATTATACAGAACAATAAAATAATAATACTTCCTTGTTTGACGCAATATATAGAATTCTCCAGAATTTTTTTTCTAAAATATTAATATACAGGGTGAGTCAGAACACAACCAACAAACTAGCAGATCTTGATCCGAATTTTATACTCGATCCATCATCAGGAAACATCCCTTATCAACTTAGGAAACTCTGTCGGAAAAGTACTCCTTCCATCATCTATTTTATAAAGATTTTCTCCTATACAACAACAAAGTGATATAAATTCGTAACGGGCCATCAGAGATATCAAAATACTCGGGGAACCTCCCTGATCAACATCTGAAAGTTTGTTAGTTCAGTTCTTACTCACCCTGTATTAAATTAAATGTCAACAACCTCGAAATATATGTCAATATTCTCCCTCACATCAATTTCAAATTTATCGTAGAATCTCCCCTGATTTTCAAAATTCTTTCGCCGTTTTTATGAAACAATATTTCCCCACAAACTAGCTGTTCATGATGCCATCATAGCTTCTTTTTTCTTTATTTGCTGCTGATAGTAAATTGAATTTATTCCAAAATAGAGGAATTTACAGTCACCACGTTTTAAAGATTTTTGAAACGCTGTAATTCGTCTTCTATTTGACCTACAGTGTTGCATTCAGACCCAAATTGAAGCAAATATATCTTTATTTTAATAAGGACTTTTCCAAAAAGCAGACTTTACGAGATGTCGTAAAAGAATGCAAAAGTTAACGAGTTTTTCCCGAAATTTACGATTTTTCCACTGCCCGTGTTCAAATTATTAATGAGAAGATTTTTAATCAGTGGTAGCTCAAAGGTTAGAGCCCTATATCGGCAATATAATTGTCTGCGGATCGATTCCCAGTCACTGGATATCTTTTCATTAATAATTTGATCCCAACAAATATTGGAGTATGAAGTTTCATTAATTATATTAATTCTTTTATATATAAAACATAATAATTTCATTCATTTCCTTCATTGTCCGAGCGTTGTTACCTATACATTGGGGCAGTTGAATTTGATAAAATAACATTATATAAATATTTAAGAATTTTCGCTGTACAAAAAAACAAAAATAACATAATTTTCTTAAATATATATTTTTAACCCACTTGTAATAAGAATGGAGGTCAAAAAACAGAAAATTGTGTTATTTTTGGTTTTGCTGTAAATATAGTGAAAATTCTGAATTTTTTATGTGATGATTTTCTATAAAATCTAAATTTTCATGCTTAAAGTAAAAATGTGATAAATATTTTTCAAAAAGCGACCCTTTTATCCTGTTTTATTCTATTTATACCTTCATTAAGAATTATTTTATACTTAATATGGCTTATTCAAGAACAAGACTCAATTGAGCCGAAATACTAGCTCTTGCAAAGGCTTGGATTCCAAAGTCTTATTTTCTTACAATTGACATACATATATTTACTTTAATTAGTATGAATTTCCGTTCTCGGAAATGACTCAGTTGCTGATACAATCAGCAAAGAAGCAATTTTTGCCTTATCATTTTTAGGCTCAATATAAATTCTTTACCTATTTCGCAATTTTTATAAACACATAAACAAAAGAAAAACGCTTCCATTTAGTAGATTAAATGCTTTCTATAGACTTCGACATATTTATGAACCCACTTACTATTCCTAACAATACTTAAACTATGTTAGGTACACAATACGAAATTCTGAAAAATGTTGAGGCAATTGTTTAACAATCTTTTCCTTACTGTAGTCACTTACAATCATATCTCCATTTGACTCATTTGACTCAGAGTACCTACCTACATACTACCTGCCAATTAATCAACGTTCACCTTGTCTGCCATAAAAATGTGCATTAGTTAAACTACCGCAGAGATAAAAATGTACGAGCAATCTGCAACAAATGCACAACCAATAAAACGAAACAAGCAGGGACGCGTATACCTGGCGTCACGATTGTCATTTTACGATGTTCGGCGAAACATCTCCGTAGATAAGAGGCAGATAAGCAGAAAATGCGGAACGGAGCAAATGGACCGTGGTCGTGGCTTGTCACACAAATGTCTTAGTATGACCAGACCGGAAGTGATTGCTTCTTAGGAAAGTTTTTCATGGAAATTCGATTTGGTCTTCTACCTAACCTAACCTAGTTACATTCATATCTTTACTATTTGTAAGGTACAACAGTGAGATTTTGATTAAAACCTAGATATCAATATCATCATAGCAAAATATTATCAAAACGGTGGTGCTATGGCCTCTACATAGCAAGATGCATCCTGGTTCTCATTTATCATAATGAATTCTTTGATTTTTTAATTAGCTAGTTGTATGATTTAATTTCGGATATAAACAGGGACTCGGACCGGACCGATTACTCCGTAATCGTTATTTCAAACCGAAACCGAACCAAAATATTGAAAACGCTAACGGACCGGAACCGTAACCGGACCGCAAATAAATCGAACGTTACTCAGGTCCATCCGAATTTTCTCGAAAAATCACCTCTTCTATTCAATGTACTATAAATTTTAACTGTAACCGAAAAAGACCGAAATCTAAACGGTTACGATCATCGCTATTGCTGGAAGGCCCGGAACCGAACCCGAAAAATTTAACTAAGTTCGGACCGTAACTGTAACCGGACCGAAATTACATTTCGGTCCGATTCCCTGGATGTAAAGAATACATTCAAATCTATAATGCGGACAACAACAACAATATTGTTTATATATAGGAAAATAGTATTCAAGGAAATTTTGTATGGGTTCATATTGGTCCAATATTGGAAACTAATATTTGTACAATATTGTATTTCTATATGAGAATCTATTAGTTAGGCTGTATTTTTGATTGCTTTAGCTATATTTCAATATTATAAGCTTCAAATTATGTCAATGTTTCATCGAAAAGAATGTTCTCTTGCATGATATCACTGTTATCACTCTGTATAGAATAGCTGGCAATACAATACAATCGGTTATGAATCAATGCTTTGGCGATGTGACTGCGAGGAAGACAGATAAGTGGCGAAATGTGCATCGCGAAGAATTCGAAAAATTTAAATAAGCTCGGACCGTAACTGTAATCGGACCGAAATTACATTTCGGTCCGATTCCCTGGATGTAAAGAATACATTCAAATCTATAATGCGGACAACAACAACAATATTGTTTATATATAGGAAAATAGTATTCAAGGAAATTTTGTATGGGTTCATATTGGTCCAATATTGGAAACTAATATTTGTACAATATTGTATTTCTATATGAGAATCTATTAGTTAGGCTGTATTTTTGATTGCTTTAGCTATATTTCAATATTATAAGCTTCAAATTATGTCAATGTTTCATCGAAAAGAATGTTCTCTTGCATGATATCACTGTTATCACTCTGTATAGAATAGCTGGCAATACAATACAATCGGTTATGAATCAATGCTTTGGCGATGTGACTGCGAGGAAGACAGATAAGTGGCGAATTCTTCGCGATGCACATTTCGCCACGGCTCGTGTATATTGGCGTCCCGAGCGTCGCCGAGGGGCTGGTGGGGAGGTGGGGCATTGGCGACTTCGCGTACCGTTTCTGCCCGTCCGCCGACGACTATAAAACGCACCACCATGGCTCCTCCGACGACACAGACACGCTTCGTGTGGTTCAGTGTGCATATCAGTGCGTTTTCCATTGAGTGTTAAGCTGCTTCCCGGACCAACACTTCACGTCGCGATCCGACAGCTCCTCCAATCTTCAGGTGAGTCTTTAGTTTATAGTCTTTAGTTTTTATGCATGAATTTTTTTTGTAAATTTCAAAGTTTTCAAAATTTCAAATTTTCAAAAGCTTCAAAAGTATCAGAGTGTCACTGTCATATTTGAATTTGTAGTACAATTCAATTCAATATATAAATAAAAAATGAAGTCAATTTAATTTAAACGACGGTGATGATGGAGTACAAATGGTAAAAATTGTAAGAGACACCAACGCAGGTTTGCATGGCTAACTCGTTTCTATCCGACGATGAATTCAGCAAAACCCGTTCGATATAAATCTTCGCCGCCCCAGCCCCAGCCTTTAAATTTGGCCCTGGAAACCAGAAACCTGGAAGGCGCGGATCGCGCTCATTGAAATTCAAATTGAAAGCCGCGCACACTAGAAAAGTGTGTGGAACCGGTTGTCGGATGATAGGCGCAGGGCGCAGAGTCAACCACCGCGCATCCTGCCAGCAGCGCGATAACATCGCTATAAAATCCAGCCAAACGCGCCGGCGCATCTTGCGCCGTTCGAGGTAAATCAAAGACAAACGGGTTTGATTCGTGCGCCTTCTGCAGACGCGCGGCATTTGCAATTCTAACTTCTTGCGCCAAAGGCCGCAGGGGTCGGTTTCAAGGCCGCGCGTAATGATGTGCTGAAGAGCGGCGAGCCGAGCCGCGTGCATGCTACGTACTTTGTTCGTCAATTATCTAATTTACTCCTCAACTTATTAACGCGCGGACGTGTTCAATGCCCCCCGGGAAAGATTGGGTTCATTGGCCCACTGTCGATTATTATCGAATTATGAAGTTATTCGATTCAATCAAAGGCCGCGACGGGTGATGAGTCACACAGGCAATTATAGGCCACTCGCGAATTAATGCAGCAAACAAAACATAAACATGCGAGCGTGCATTGCTACCCGTTAATTGCAACCTTCGGTAATAACAGTATTTTTTCATTTCTTTGCATCTTTTCATTTTTATTTTATTTTATTACATTGATTTGAATTGCATAGGATAATTTCTGCTGAATATATTAGTGTCGATGATTATAATGAAATTTCATTTTCCAATAGTAATTAAGCTGAAATTACCAATAAAAATATATAAGCTAACTCGGACTCGAACCTGAATCCCTGACTTTCCGGTTCAGTGCCCTACCATGAATGAAATTTCATTAATTATAATCCTAAATTGTTTTTTCCATGTTAAATAAAATTTAAGCTCATACAGGCAAAGTATGAAATGTTTTCGAAAAATTACACGGTGCTCTGATTATAGAGTCAAGTGAAACACGAGAGATGAGAAAATATGATTTATAATCTTTGAAATTTCTAGAATATTGTGTGAAAATATCACTTCCCGATAAGATGCCATTTCTTCAAAATTAATTAATGAAAATCATGAATTTATGGACTTGTTGAAGGCGTGTTAACTATGAACCGAAAATTTCTTCTATCAAAAATGCGTATAGCCGCAATATGACATTTCTTTCAACAGTAAAAACGAGTAGAAATATATATTGGTAAAATATTGTTTTCCAATATTGGCATACAATATTGTCTCAATATTTAATATAATGTTCTACGAATATTTTGGTGTTCACATTTAATATTAGTTCAATATTAGAAACATCTTGGTGCAATATTGATATCTTGGAAATTAATAATATTTGCACAATATTGGGATTTTAAGTCAGTTATATGTATCCTTTAAAAAAATTCTTTTTTGGTGGTCTTTACTCACAAATGAAATAAATGTCGGGGCAATTTTTCCAAGACTTTTATTGAAAATTCCGATGAGTATTCCCAAATTTCCCTGATTTGCCCACCAGATATTTATTGGTAAATGTCAAAATTTTCCGAAAAATCGTTCTAAAAGTTCCTCATATTAACATTGCATGGTATGGCACATTTCAAATTTAACTCATACTGTGAAGTTTCCTCTATATATATTTACATGAAAGGCGTGGCTAATACGATGACCAATAAAGAAGCGAAATAAAATATGTTAACTCTAGTTCTTAGGATTCTAAGATTCTTAGGATTACCTACTACGTAGTATTTACTACGTTGGAATTAAATTAATACAAACTTCTTCCTTGTTACAGAATGAAAGTGCTACTGTTGCTCGGTTTACTCGCGGTCACGGCCTGGGCGTACCCAGTTGCAGAAGAAGGCAGCACATCCTCGGTAGTAGTAGACTATTCGGCAGTGGCGAAGGATTCCTCAGCCTCCCACGAGCACGTCCATCAAGATTCATCAGAGTCCAACGAATCAGCTTCTTCATCGTCCGAAGAAAAGATCGAGGAACCCAAGAGTGAAGCAGTCACCGCTGAGAAAGAAGCTAAGCCCCTCGCGGATCAAGTAGTGTCCAGTGAAGAAAGCAAGGAAGAAAAGCCTATTGTCGAGATCAAACCCGAAGGCCCTATTCAGGATGAAGTAGTGCAGACACTTCCCGAAGCTCCTGTAGTGGCTACAATTCCCGAAATTATCAAAATTGAGGAGGTTCCTCAAAATGTACCAATTGCTCCTATCGAAGAACCTGTTGAGATCCCCGAGGCTCCCGTAGCTCTGCCGACGGTGAACGCTGATGCACCTAGGAAAGAAGCAAAGGCTGAAGATGAGCCCTTGAAATTGGAAGAGAGTAAGCAGGAACTTCAAGAGGCTGCTGTACAATCTGTGGAGGACATTAAAGTAGCTGCTAGTGAGATTCAAGCCGTGGAAGAGCTCAAAGTGGACTCCCCGAAAGAAATTATTGATGATATCATCATCCCTGTACCAGCCGACCTGCCTGTTGTGCAAGACCCTATCCCAGAATTGCCCAAAGTGGCTGAGGAAGTCATAGTAGCTGATGCTATTCCCCAAGGCCCTATTGAAGCCGAGAAGAAGGAGAGAAAGGAAGACCTGCCAGTCGAAGCTATCCAGCAAGAGCCTGCAGTGGAATTACCAGCTGTGGTTCTCCAGCCTTCTGACGTAAAAGAAGAAATCGTGCCATTCGCAGCCTCTGACCTGCCGGCTGAACCCCTCCCAATTGTTAACATTCCAATCCAAGGTGTGGCTGCGATAATCGCTCCAATGCACAAGCCGGATGAGTCCATTTTCCACCGGGGGCGTCCCCTGCCAGTATCTGTGGCTATTCCCGAAGCTATTCCCGAAGTGATCTTTCCAGTCGAGCCTCTTGCGGTGGTCCCGGAGGAACCCGCGGTGCAAGCCGATCCCATCGCCACCGTGCAGCCAGTACCCACTGTCGAGCAGAACCAAGTGGTGCAAGACAAGGAAGCGGAGGTGCAGGACGTCCAGGAGCCGAAAGCCTTCCCGCAGGAAATCATCCCGGCCTCTGCAGAGCCGGCAATCGTACCAGTGCCGCTTCCGGAAGCGCCCACGCTCCCAGTGGAAGCGCAAGCGACACCTATCGAAGCCGAAGCTGTCACAGCGGAAGAGCCGGTCCCTGCCGTGGAAGCACCCGAGGCACCCAAACCCATCGAACAGGAAGTAGCGAAAGACTTAACACAAGCAGCCCACTGAGGCCTCCAGCCCGCGCATCTACTCATTCTCATTCATTTCGATCATACACTAACACAATGGAGGCACTGATGCTCTATAGCACGATCGACGCGAATCGACGAAATAGCGTAAAACCCCACGTAAAAACGACGAAAACTAATAAATATATAAATACTAGGAGTGAAAGAAAACAAAAGAAAAATGAACGCGGAGGGAGACAAATTTACAAGTAATGCTTTCCACGCGGACTCTAGCTGGGCGCTCGTCTCGTGAGTTTCCACGGTCCTGAAACTGCCAGACGACCGTCAGCTAGAGCAGGGAAAATACACCGACTGAGTGCTCAATAACATTCTTTTTGGTTAACAGGTTAACAATCGCAATCACAGATGGCGCGCACCGACGTGGACGTGGGCACGCACGCGCCCACGTCGGCTAAGCTATCGAATTGTTTCCTTAGTTGTAGCCTTTAGCTCATAAATGTAATGTAGTAAGATTCTTATGTCCATCATATTTGTACGATTGCCGTGATGTTTCACTGCGAAACACACGCAACAGTCATCATTCCTGTCGAATGAATAACCAGCTGCTTATTCATTCGGTTGCGTTTTATTTTTGTATTAAGTGTAGCGCGTAGGAACTGTCGCTAGTGGCGGATGAAGTTGTTCGGATCACGACGCATTAATTATGTCATTGGAGCGGATCAATCACAATCGGCATTCGTTTTTAGGTTATTGTACTATTACTATTAATTAACCCATTAGTTATTAATATTGTATTGATATGTCTTTTATATAAAACGTATTTTCAAAACGCTGGCGTTTGTTTCGCAACTTTTTGTCTGTAGTCTACAACGAGGTACAAAGGAACAAATCTCATGCATGATAGCAGCTGTTCAAGTTATGCATTCGATTGCTAAAGAAGGACAAATTATTGCTTCATCTACATCTATAGATATCATGCATGAATTCAAGGACATTGGTCCCGTATTTGACTAGATGGAGGACTGTTTATAGTCATATCTAAACTGCTCTTAGGAGATCTTATCCTAACCTAACTTTTAGTAAAACAACTACATATTTCAGGTCCAGGTTCCGGCACAAAAAAAGTAGATAAGTAAATTAGAGGCACCGACAAACTTTTAGAGGTTGTTCAGGGAGTTTCCCTGATCACTCCTGATCCCAAAATTCAATTCTCCATGGACAGCAACCAAATTCCATTCTTTGACGTCTTATTTAATTAATTAATATGAAATTAATTAATAATTGATTTTTAATTCTTTGTTTTCTCAACAAAAAAGTAATATTAAATAATTCATTATTATATATTCATCGTATATATTAAATCGTGAAGAAAACAACGAGTTGTTGTTAATTTGACCTCTAAATAACAGTTAACCTAACTTTTTGTAGGCGCATACAATAACTCAATACCTATAATATCACTTCTTGCAGTTTCTTTGTTTCTCTACCTTTGATTCATTACCATGATTCATCGCAACCTCAAACAAAACGTGGTTGCGACGATAAATTAGACAAACAACAACATAAAGACAATAATTAATAATAATGACGACGGCAAAGAAGCGTGCACGCGGCGCACCTGGTTATTGGGAAAGAAGGTCAACAAACTTGCCACCCAGACAATGGTTAATTACCTACACTGATCAGCAGCGAAAAGTTGCAATCGTCAGCTGTGAGATTCAACTCAACCAAACATGAAAACGTTTCCTAACCTCTTATAATTCAAACTTACACTATGTTCATTGGTCTAAAAACTAAATTTGAAGCTCTGATTGGTTAAAATTCTATAAGTTCTACCAGAATATCAACCAATGAGAGGTCTAAACATGAAAACTTAACCTCAATACTACATAGAGTAACTGCATTACCCTAAATACCAAATTTGGAGTTCTGATTGGTTAAAATTCTATAACTTCTACCAGAATATGAACCAATGAGAGGTCTAAACATGAAAACTTAACCTCAATACTACATAGAGTAACTGCATTACCCTAAATACCAAATTTGGAGTTCTGATTGGTTAAAATTCTATAAGTCCTACCAGAATATCAACCAATGAGAGGTCTAAACATGAAAACTTAACCTCATTACTACATAGAGTAAGTTCATTGTCCTAAAAACCAAATTCGAAGATCTGATTGGTTATAATTCTATAACTTCCACCAGAATATCAACCAATGAGAGGTCTAAACATGAAAACTTAACCTCAATACTACATAGAGTAACTGCATTACCCTAAATACCAAATTTGGAGTTCTGATTGGTTAAAATTCTATAACTTCTACCAGAATATGAACCAATGAGAGGTGTGAACATGAAAACTTAACCTCAATACTACATAGAGTAAGTTCATTGTCGTAAAAACCAAATTCGCAGCTCTGATTGGTTAAAATTCTATAAGTCCTACCAGAATATGAACCATTGAGAGGTGTGAACATGAAAACATAACCTCATTACTACATAGAGTAAGTTCATTGCCCTAAAAACCAAATTAGGAGCTCCAATTAGTTGAAATTCTGTTCCTTCTGTCAGAATTTGAACCAATCAGAGGTCTAAACATAAGAGAATCTAATAACTACCACTTACCTGGCCAGTTAACATTCGACAAGCGACGATCCCTAATGACCACCAGTCCACCGCATGTCCATATGGCCCTCCCGTCCAAATTTCCGGCGCTGCAACAATACAAAACTTACCTGTAATTAATCGCGCTCAAATGCAGAGAAGCGGTGCTGGCTGCGTTCATTCAGATTTGCGTGTTTATTGTAATCTTGACTTTACAATCAATTCGACTTGCTTTATATAATACATAATTAATAGGTTCTCGTCTGCTGATAAAACTAAACCAGTTTCCGCGAGCAAACCTGTCTACTTCTCTCATATACAGTGCACACATATATTATATTCAGATATTACGAGTTACGGGTTAATAAGTAAGTAATCACTTTGTCCAAATGTACTAGACTAGGATTGCGAGAGATATCTGCTGATTTTATTGTTACTGTGCTTTGGTGGGTGTTAAGAAGTGAAGTTTTGACGTTGCGTTTTTGATTGTTAACAGATTAAGTCAGTTTTGCAATGCGTTTTAATTGTAGCTAGTGCCCTACAATTACAGAAGTTTCCCATATGAATTTACATTGCAAATCGTATAAGTTCATGTCTTAAGTTTTGAAATCGAAAATTAATTGCCAATGCGTACAAGCAACTTAATCTAGCTACGTCCTAAAATGTAAAGTCATATGGGAAACTCCTAAAAAGCTGATAAATTTCTGTGAGCTAACTCAAAAAAAAAGTGTGATAAAGTCATCTATGGTGTAATTAATTCCGTTAAGTTCCATAAGTTTTTCTAATTGCAATGCGTTAGTTTTCGCATATTAAATTCCAATTTAAAGATTGAACATTTTTATAGGTTATATAAGTTAAGATAATTCCTTCCTTTATCTCATCTAACCTCATAATTACCCCAGTTGTCTACTCCAAGTGCCATTATTTACACCGCGATAATATTAAGTTACATTAATAATTGATATAAATTACACTAATTTACAAAATGTGGAAAAAAATCTCTATTCTTATATTAATTAATCAGATTTTTTTTACTATGAAATATTCCGTTCATTTTCGAACTTCTCTATACAAGATGATACGGATGGATACGGATGGATAACTAGCAAAGTTCAAATCACCCTGTATAATTCTATATACTTATATCATGTCTGGTTTTCCGTCCGCAACAATTTATATCAAAAAATTTTTCAGAGAACAGAAGGGGTTAACTGAATTGTTGCATGTGACTATAAAAACAAGTAGAGGAACTGGTCCGAATTTGAACTGGGGTCCGAATTTGGGCATTTGACTTTAT
>JAODVP010113046.1:0-24472 GCA_025400035.1 Tetradonia laticeps
GAATTTTTCTATACTAAAATCATCCGAGCGGCATTTTGAGACACCCACTGTGTTACAATTTCTATATATAGTTAATGTAACGGTTTTTTTTAATTGTGTGGCTTTTATAAGACTTTCCAAATGTTTCGTTTCCGATTTCGGTTTTGATAGAAATTTCAATTACAATATTTAAAAAAAGCGTTCCAAATATTCTGTTTAAAATTATTTAACTCATAATGCATCGCGAATCGATAACATTTAAAGGGGATATGCCTACACGAAAGTGAACGAGTCAAAGATTTTTGCTGACCTTTATTATAATTGCTATAAAACTGGTATTTAATGCAAATTCTTTAATGCAAATAGAACCATTAAACTTAAAATACACTTTATTGTTGCTCTGATATAGACTCTTCGGAATATGTCTAACTCACGGCATGGTTAAAACTACACTGCTTCTTTTTGCAGCTGCTAGTTGGATATTTCGCAATCGGTCGAGCATTCGGCTATGAAAAAAAAGTTGTTTACGCACCATAAGTGCAATGAGGGTTCGCGTTAGTAGACTTCTCCGCTATACAAGAGATAAGAAACAAACTACCAGAAAAACAACACAAGTTCTTCCAAATTCAACTCGGATATTAACAGACATCCCTTCAAAATATACTCAAAACTATATTATTTTCTGATTTTACTCAATAAAATATCCCGAAAACAAGCTACATATTTGGAAATGAAATAAATAGAGACTGTAAACAACCTAAAATGATATAAAATAAAAACGAAAAAAAGTAACGTCAACAACAATTTATTAAAAAACCATAATGTTAGCGGAACCATCGCATACATCATCTTTTTTTGTGCTTTTCAAATTTGCTTGTAACAATAACAATAAGAAATGTACACATAACAATGAACAAAAAACAATCCACCGACCAGTAAGGCCACCTAGATAACAACTGCGGACTATGATAAGAATTTAGTGTGACTATCGCAATGAGTATCAGTTCTACTCCTTTCATATCCATCGCATTAATGCTTGGAATGATGATGGGAATGCTTGTGTCCATGTTTATGTTCTTCCTTGTGTCCGTGCTTGTGACCATGCTTGTGCCCATGATGATGATCATGCTTGTGGCCATGGTCCTCATGATGCTTGTGTTCCTGGTGGTGGTCGTGCTTGTGTCCATGATGATGGTCGTGTTTGTGTCCGTGGTCCTCGTGGTGCTTGTGTTCATTGTGATGCTTGTGGCCATGATGATGGTCGTGCTTATGGTCCTGATGATGTTTGTGGTGGTGTCCGTGCTTGTGCGCCTCGTGGTGGGCGTGCTTGTGCTCCTGCTTATGCTCGTGCCCATGCTTGTGGCCCTCATGATGGCCGTGCTTGTGCTCGTGCTTGTGCTCATGGCCGTGCTTGTGGTCCTCGTGGTGGTCATGCTTGTGTTCCTGCTTATGCTCGTGGCCATGTTTGTGCGCCTCTTCGTGGGCGTGTTTGTGCTCCTGTTTGTGCTGATGCACGTGCTCCTGCTTGTGCTCGTGCTTGTGCATGTGCTTATGTTGGTGGTAATGCACCTCCTTGTGTTTGCCATGATGCTTGGGCATGTCGTGGGAGCGGAAGCCGCTGACGTCGTACTTGGGCACCTCCTTGTGGAAGCTCTTCGTCTCGATCTCCTCGATTTGATGAGGACCTTCAAACGCTATATTGGAGGAGGTCTTGTAATGGGTGTAGCCCTCTTCGTTGCGTAGGAATTGTTCTTCATCGTCGAATTCGTCGTCGTTCTCGGAGGCTTTGTAGCTGGGAGCATTCTCAGCTTCGTACTCTACTTGACGCTCGTACTGGCTGTAGTCGTTGAAGGTGCTGGGGCTTCCAATGCCGTCCTGCGCCGTGAACCGGTGGAGCTGCGGTGTGGAGTAGTCGTAGACGAGGGGCGAATAAGCGCTATGTGCGGCGCTGTCTTCGATGACAGGGGCGGCAGCTGGGTCAGAATCAGCGCGGGGTAACGCCGCTTGCTTCTTGTAGATCTTTGACTGGACTGTGTCCTGATCAGCAGCAGGGATCTTGAAACCCTCTACCGCTACCAACAGCGCCAACAAACTCGCGGATGCCTAAGGGACAGAGTGTTAATATAAACAAGTATATAGATGATTAATCTATGAAAGACTACTAACCAAGACTCCCATGTTGGAATACTATGTGATACTACCAACAAAGCTGAGTACTGTGTGCTGACTGGATGCATCTTCGCGTATTTATATGGCTGGAACCCTACTTTCGCCGTAATTTTCTGCTTCAGTTTATTTGTTGCGTTCCGCGTTTAACACCAACAAGTGTAAGCATCACCGTACCATGTGCTCACAGCTTGAATTAAGCATTAGCTGCATTATCTCTAGCAACTCAAGTAGAACATATAAGTGATTAACTTTTATTAAATTAATTAAAAATAGATTACAAAACTTAAATTTTTATTTCTAGATATTACATAATCTCCTACTACATCGTGGATTGCATCTCACACCTCATCTTAAATAGCAATATAAGATTTGAGAAGCGATTTTTATAAAGTTATGACTAATATTTGAAGTACACAGTGTATAATCTCCACATAATATAGTCTGATGCATTCAGTATGCACTTATTGTTTAGATAGCTGTAAAAATTAATTGCAAAGAATAACGCATTCTAAATATAATATCTGCACGCAAATTGTCTCATTAACTCACGCCGCTGCACTTATGAGGTACCTGCTGCACGATATCACCGGATATCTTCCGCTAATAACGCAATTAAAAATGCGCCGTCGTTCGGCAATTAATTCCTAACACCCATTTGACCAGCCACTTGCATCGTGTGCATGCTCGATGCGTTCATTGTGAGCATCTCTTTGTGAACGCACTAGTTTATTAAAAAGTTTATTAATAGCGCTATTTCTTTCAACTGCTTTCCCGCGATAGATAGGCAATATGCAGATGGATAGATGGTAGATATAATAACTGGAGAGAAATTGTAGGCATTTCAATTATAGGAAAAGCGCTAATAGGAAGTTTGGGTGCGCTTGGTAAAGCGGAGCGCATTAAAACAACTTCCTAAACTCTTTTTCTCATGCGTTTTTATTCTATTGCTACATGTACATATACAGGGAGAGTCATAACTCTACCAACAGACCAGAGGTTCATCGGGGATGCTTTCTGAGTATTTTCATATAAGGAACCTAAGGTCTCCAATGGTTCGTTATGGAATTCTTGTACTTTCTTGTTGTCTAGACTTGCAATAACCAGATTTTTTTAACCAGAATACGAGCGGAAAACTTTCAAGGCGTGATCAGGGATGTTCCCTGACTATTTTGATATCTGGGTTGTTGTACCCCATATAGTGGTACTTCTTTGAGGAGTTAGGTTACGTTAGGTTAGGATAGAATTAAAAGAACTTCCTAAACTCTGTTTCTCAGGCGTTTTTATTCTATTGCTACTATGTGCATATACAGGGAGAGTCATAACTATAGCAATAAGCAACCAGAGGTTCATCATTTTTTGAGTATTTTGATATTAGGAACCTAAGGTTACGGAGTTATTGTCCTTTCTTGTTGTATAGACTTGCTGGGTGGGTCCCTGTATAATAAACTAGATATATAGCTAATTTTCATGCAATACATGATCAAACCAGAACCCGACCGACAGTTTCAGAGGTTGATTAGGGATGTACTCTGTGTAACATGGTATCAGAAACATACTCCGGCGACTCATTGCCAAGTTACTGCAATTTGGGTAGAATTGTTCAATTACAGAACAAAAAAGTAGAATAACTCCGAAAAGAACCATCGGACACCGTACAGAAAACATCCCTGATTGTCCTCTGAAAGTTTGTTGGTAGTTCTGACCTTCCCGGTGTAATATACTAGATATATAGCTAATTTTTGTATGTCGGAAACATTTTTGGTGATTATAGCAATGATCTTCAAATACCTCTTATACTTTTAGTGAAAACGCAGTGTCGGGCCACGAATGGAACGCCAAAAACTTATTTCAATCCTAATATTAAAAATCTAGTTTGGTGTGAGCAAGGTTTTCAACTTCTTGGTCCGACCAGAACTGACCCAAATTTAATGACACTTAGGAAGGAAATCAAGAAAGTTAGAATCAATAATTTTGGCAAAGCAATTAACCCGCAAATAATGGATTCGGGTTCGAGTCCAGAACACCTCAATCTTTTCTTTGCAATTCTTATTTAAGATTAGACGCGAAATCTTCTCATATTTGTAATCTAATTTTTTTCGGTTTTCAATTATCTGTTTCTACTAACCCAAAATACGAATTTGACGAAATTGAGGAAGCTACTTCAAATTTATACGGGAAATGAGAAAATCCGAAATAGATATTAAGTCAAGGCTTAGTTTACAGGCAGACAAATGTAATAAAATATGATAAAACATCAAAAATCTACTTTTAATAACAATTAAGGCTAAAAAAAACAAAAAGAAAGGAAATTGAAAACAACAACAAGAAGTTATTAACATTCAATAAAATTTTATTCAGAAACACAACAACCCATAAAACAATAACAAATAAAAGTCAACAATGATAAAGAATATCGTGCTCAGTGCCCAGAGTGTTTATGCCCATGCTCATGATGATGCCCATGCTTATGTCCATGATGATGATCCTCTTTGTGGTCATGTTTCGCCGAATGGTGGTGACCATGCTGATGGGTAGCATGATGATCATGCTTCCCAGTGTGGTGATGGTTCTCCTTATGGTCATGATGAGCATCGTGCTGGTGCTTGGCATGGTGATCATGCTTGTGGCTTGATTGGTGATCGTGTTTATGTCCATGGTGGTGTGTTCCATGGTGGTCATGTTTATGGTCCTCCTTATGGTCTTCCTTGTGGTTATGATTATGAACTCCGTGATGTTTGTGTCCATGTTGGTGATTACCCTTGTGGTCATGTTTATGGGATTCTTTGTGGTCATGTCCATGGTGATGAGATCCTTTGTGATCATGATGGTGTTCCCCTAAATGTTTGTGGTCGTGTCCATGTTTGGAGTCATGCACGTGTTTGTGGTCCCCTTGGTGTTTGTGCACGTGCTCTTGCTTGTGCGTGTGTTTGTGCATATGAGTATGCTTATGATAATGGACCTCAGCGTGTTCTTCTTCTTCTTTATGATCATGGTCCTTGCTGGAGTCCTCGTCGTGGTAGTCGTGGGATCTCTCAGAAGCTTGAGGGGTACGAGGAGCAGGCTGGGAATCGGTGTAGTCTTCTACATTCTGTTTATAGTCTTCTACAGTTCCAGGGCGATGTTCATCATATTCTGGGGCCTGGTACTGCTCAGGGGTGTATTGTTTAGGGGTAAACTTCACGTCCTTGTTGTCGAATTTGGAGTAGAATCCATCGAATTTGGTAGGGTTGTCCAACTGGGCCGAGGTCTTCGGGAATTCAACTACTTGGCGGCTATATGCAGTTGCAGGAGCTTTACCATCAGCCAATCCGCTACGATCTCCCGATTGGGGACTGTACTCGTTATGACCGATGACATAATCGATTCTATAGGATTCTATCCATACTATCATCTGTAGCAACTGCGCTAATGTGACCAATTTCATTGTTGTTGGTTCTGGAAATCAGGATCAACTCTTCTTTAGAATTGATGAAGAGAAAATTGTATAGTACTCACATATGTTAATCTTTAGAAGAAGCACAGTCTTTGATCTTCACTTGTCAGCTAGCTGAGCACACTGCACTACTCCTCCAGTTCGCAACAAATTTATACTTGGTGGACTTAACATTAATCTTGGCCAGATTCCCAGTCTTCACCTCAACCAATCTTTACACTTGCACTTTTTGAATTGCTTCCCACCTTTCTTCCAATACAGAACAAATGAAACAAATGAAACCAAGCGTCGTATTGAGGAGAAATTGAAAAGAAGAAAAACGCGTCTGATTACTATCTTGATGATTATGAAGTATGCACTTCACTGCAGATTCCACGGGTTATTGTAACTATACGTCAAGTTGCTGATTCTTCACTAGAGGATCACTAATTGTGAGCATTCGCGCGTTAAATGTAATTCTCTGCACGATGTCCATATGCTCGAGCTGAGAAAAAAAAGTAATTTAGTAGGATATTGTATTGCGGAAGAAAGTGTGCGTAATGCGAAATAAGTTGCTAACTAATATCTGATAATTAAAATAGTTCGTTGATTTGTTGCAGAGCTCAAGGACCACCGCCGCCGCCGCCGATTGCGCCAGGAAATCTTCCGGTTTCGAGACTAAAAAGCGAAGTATGCAATTTTTTGATTACCTAATCTCGTTCGTAATACTTTTTGCAGCAATTATTTACGCATTGTATTAATAGTTTTAATTAGATTGTGTGCAGTGCATACCAATGCTTCCTAGATTAAATTTTAATGATACTTGCATGAGCGGCTCACCTAGTTTTGTTGTTCATTATGCGTTCATGCTTAGATTGGCGAGAGAAGAAACGAACCACCGGCGTGTGTACAGAATGCAATGATGACCAAAGATAAGAAGCCGTTTACTTACACACCAGGTGGTATTGACTTGTCTGAAATAAAGTCTCCAAGAATGGCCCGGCGTATTGAACGTAACGCTGCCGCCCCTGGCGTGGGAGAACTGCCTCCACAACAACAATATCCTCAAAATAATCGTCCACTTCCGCCTTCTGCCCTTGCTGCAATGCAGCCTCAAATGCAAGTGCAGGTCTTCCCCTCGGGGGTACCACCTCCGCCTCCGCCGCCACCTCTAAATGCACCACCTCCACCACCTCCCATGCAGCCTTTACCCACCAAACCTGTGGCTATGAACAATGGAGTCTTTGAACGTCCTGATATGACTCAGATTATCCCTGAGAACCCTATGGCTTTGCTGCGGAAAACACCCAAAGTGGAACGCAGGACTTTCTTGGATGAACTCGCTGACATGGAGAAGAAGAATAACCAGCCGCAGCAATATTCTCCACCTGTGAATAATTCTGGCGTGCCTCGAAGTCCCCAGCCTCAAATTAGTCAATTTAATCAACCACAGTATTCTCCTCAGCCGCAACCTCAACCACCATCTCCTCAGATGTACCAATCTCCGCAACCTCAACAGCCTCCTCAATTTAATAGGCAGCCGTCCTATACAACACAACCTCAGCCTTATTCTCCACAACCACAATATTACCCACCAGCTAATTCGCACTCAGTTGCTCAGATGGTACATCAACCACCAGTGGAGAGCAATGGCCCACCATCTCCTCCAACGAAAACAAGCAGTGCCAATATTGGGACCTTGTATATACCACCAATTAATCAACAGCAGCAGATTCAACAACAACAATCACCTAAGACACAAACACCGCCGGCTCCTCCACAGAGGCAGCCGCAGTCGCCACAAACCCCCCAATCACCGATTCCTAAACTCAACGCTGCTCCCAAACCATGGCAGAACCAACGCCGGGAACCGGAACTTCCCGAGTGGGCCCAGCGCCCTCAACAGTCTCCTCCGAAAGAGGAACAACGACCAGTTGTGATGTCGGTTCATCCACCAACTGTCACACCCATTCAAATGCCACCTCCTCAGAGCCGTCCTGGAGTTGAAGTTGTATACGTTACCCAACCGGAAGTCTATCAGCATCCGGGGGCTATGGGACAGCAACAGATTCTACGTAACCAACAACAACAGCAACAGCTACTACTACAACGACAGCAGCAGCAACAGCAGCAACAGATGCAACGGCAACAACAACAGCAACAACAATATGTACAACAGGAAATGAAGGGTACCAGAATTATTCCCATACAGATTGAAGGGCAGAATTCTGGACCCAATTCACCAGCCACGCCCGATAGGTTACACACTATCTAAGAAATCAACTTATCTCTATAACTAATGATAATGTCGTTTTAGGAATTTGAACCGTCAGCAAAGTTGGACCCCTACTCAATCTACATCATTCAAGGTCATACAAAAATTGACCAATACAGCGAACCCTAATGATGAAGTAGACAACCAACAGGTTGAATACGGTCCACGTGCAGCCCAACACTTCCCAGCTGATCAAATGCGTAAAATGAATTTGAACGAGAGCGACCGGGAGTTTATGAACCGAGTAAAACAAGGTACCTCATGATTGCTATCATGCGTCAACCAGACATCAACTTCTAACTTGTGTGCTTTACATTTTGTGTTGTGTTGTTTTCCGTTGTTATGTTTCTAGACTACATTAACAAAAACGATGAGGAAAACCCGAGGTATCGCGGAGGACACATCCCCTCAAGGGTTTTCAGATACATTGATCAAAGTGGTATGGAAGCCTCTTTATTGTCACAAAACACTGAGCCACATACATCGACTAGAGCTAACTTTCACTCATTGCCAACTAAGTCCCTGATACAGTTTTCTCTAACCTTGTTTAACCTGTAGGCGTTGATGAAGAGCAATACCTGCATAACCAACCTGACCCGCGGTACAGAGGTGCGGCGATTCCGTCCAAAGCTTTCAGAATGCTCCAACACTTGATAGACACACCGGATCACCCGGCACACGGCACACGAACTGGTAGGATGTGGGATGATCAGCTTGCGCCTTGACCTAACGCTTTGAGCAACCGATTTGTAATCCCTAGACTAGCGATGGCCTTCGTAGAATTTGTAGTTGCGACGCTAATCAAACAAATTGCATTGCAGTGCCGCAAAGTCCCAATCAGTCGAGAGCTTCCAACGTTGTACGTACGATACCAATCCAACTGGAAGGTAATTTGGGTCTTGTAAATACGGTTTTGACCTTTCTACTCTTAATTTCACATCATCGTACACCAACGGCTTCCTTTACTAAAATTTGATGTTTCAAGGTGAATCTCCTCAGGCTTATGTCCACCCTAGTCAGCAAACTGTTGAAGAACCAAGGAAGTACATGGGTAGTGCAATTCCTTCAAAGGCTTTTCAAATGTTGCAAGCAATGACGAATTCACCTGGTAAGTAGTTTCATTTATGCCTGGATAGAACCGTTTACACCAGACCCTGTTAAATTTGATGCTGAAGACCTATATCTGTATAATTATAGAGAAAACATTGAAGTTCACTTTGATTTTTTAGGTCCAGGACAATCGGATATGTAAGAAACAGCTCACAGGACGTCAACTAGATACCATATTGGAACAAAATTAAATTCCAATCGTGGCTAGAACACAAACAGTAAATTATTCCGCTGATAGCAGCAGTTAATTAAACCTAGGTTGACGGTTATTGAACTAACATGGATATGTTAGTGAAAATTTTATAATTTAAGAAGTTGTAACGCTTGCACTAACTAGAAAGACACACTATTGATAAACTACCGAGTCTTATAGGTAAAATATATACAATCAATGACTACTTACAAAGTGTGAACAAGCTTAATACAAATTTATCGTTGATGCATTTTGAAATTTGTTTTATCTTATGTTTGCTTCCTGTTGAATTTTAATTATGAATTGGAAGCCTGCTTACTGCTGGAGACTTATAAACCTTATAAATATTAATTAGATAAATCACCTATATGGATAATGTTAGGATTGTTGTTGCTACATCTGTTATATATTTTTTCGACGTCGAATTTACCGCAGTTATTGATGAGATTTACATTATATCGATGAGTTATGTGAAGTTTGTTTTTAAAATATAAATGCACGTTACTGTTTACTTATTCAAACCTATGATGTGGGAGTAATTTTTAAATAAAGTTTTGAAATTAAGTTTCTTGGTTCAAGTTTTGATGACCAATACCAATTTTATTTCAGTCGGAAAAGATGTGCAAGCAAAATTCACATTGCAACATTTAACCCAGTTGTTTTGTATTTTGCTTGCGTGTAAAAATTAAAACGTCATCTAAGCACTTTGTAAACGCTAAAAGCAGTTTGTTCATTTAATTTGTTCGTTGGTTCCGTCACAAGTAACACCTTGATTTAGCTACAAAATGTTTCTTCCTAATGTAAGTATTCCCAGTTATATCCTTTCAATATTTAAATATTACTAACTGTTTGTTATAGATATTAGTATTCTGTCTTTTTGTGGCACATTCCACAAGTCAAACCTCACCAGATCTTCAAGAACCCATTGAAAAAGAAGACCTTACTCAGGATTCCGAGGCCCCCAAAGAAGAAATGAGCTCTGGAAATGATTTAACCGAAAATACCAAAGAACCAGATTCACTTCTTGGTCTACCTTTTCCTATATTAGGTACTGCTATTGCTGGTGCAAGAGTACGAGGTGCTTCTGCTCTTGCAATGGCTGAAGCCAATGCTGCAGCATTGAGAAGAAAAGCCGAGTTTGAGAAATCCCTTATTGATGCGAGACTTAAACATGATTTGATGGCTTCCCATGCACGGTTAGCTGGACACCAAGCACTCTTCAACTCAGCTATCCTAGGAGTTGATCGCAATGCAGGACCTGAGGACACACCAGACGCAATTCGGCATGATATTGATAAAGATATGGCTGAGGTAGATCCTGGTACTGATGGTCCGAAACTTCCCGAGCTTATTAGTCGATTGAATAATTTATTTGCGAAACCAATTACAAAACGTGATACCCATGATGAGCAAGTTCCTCAGCCTCATATGAAGCGTGATCAGGAGTTGTTCCTCTGGAGTTTGAATAACATGGGTCAGTCGGAAATTTTGGGTATGGCGCCAGAGCATTTTCAGCAACATGGAGATGAAGGAGAAGATCCCAATTTAGGACAGTCTGCTCCAAGGCATTTTGGACATCATAAAGGATTTGGATTTGGTTTCCATCAAGATCATCATGGGTTTAATGCTGCTGACATGGATGGTTTTGGAGGAGGTCTTGGACATTTTGGTCACCCAACTGAGGTTACCATCAATAATCAGCAGAACACCTTTACTAATGCTGTACCGAGTCAATCCGGTAATGCTAACTTCCAGATTTCCCAAGCTACAGGTAATGCTGGATCTAGTCAGGCCCACTCTTCCAGTAACAGCAAAGGACATGGTGGGTTTAGAAGCGCGGATGCTGATCAGGATCAACCTAACATTGCTCCTAGAAAAGGCGCTGTTTCTAAAATGCAGGCTTTACGAGAAAATATGAGAATGTCTTCTGGAAGTCTCACTCAAGAGAATCCTCAATTAGGACAACCACAGCAGGTGCGCATGGCTGATCATTTTTTAGGAATGCGGGGCCTGACACCAGCCCAATCAGGCTCCAGAATGGCAGCGATGAACAAAATCACCCAACGACCAGTTCGCAGCCTGTAGACCCAGTATTACGTTATATAATAAAGGTTCCAAGACGCAAATCCCTGAAACGAATTTTTAGAAGATCGATTAACTCAATAAGAAATGAAATAGACCAAGAAATTAATTATTTGAATAAACTCCAAGATACTACATTTGAAAACAGCTTTTTTGAAATGATGCAAAGATCGTCGGTGACCCCAGTAAAGGATAAAAGCAAATTCCGGAGAAGAAGATCTTTACCCTTGATGCGCCTAGCAATGGATCCAAATTCTAAACTGAATATGCCGAAAACCTTAGAGAATATAGGTACAATTGCGAGGAATTCCTTTGATGATAAACATGCCCCCATGTATCATGTACGTAATATGATAGGTTCTGTAAAGAACGCGGTTTTGTCTACTATGCGCATTGCTCCTCAAGATTTAATTATTCCGTCGCAATATAGAATAATTGATACTAAGGAGGAAATGGTGATGAAGCCAGCGGATATTGAACTCATCAAAGCGAGGGCTGCAGCTGAGGCAACTGCTGAAACGGAAGCGCGGGTAGCAAGGGAGCGGGACGATGAAAGACGGCTAGAAGCAACCCAAGAAAGAATGGAGAAAATGCGTGAAGCTTTTAGACCTCCCAAAGCTGTTGAAGTTATTAAGAACAACCCCAAGTTTGATTTATTATCCGAACTACAATCAGGAAATGCTCTGAAGGCTCTTAGAAACAGCTTATCCAAAAACTTCTTCCCCACACCAAAGCCCAGTTTTGATGAGTCGGCATTTAGAAGAAAAGCATTCGGTCTAGATCCTTTAGAAACTAATAAAGTTCCGATTTTGGGATCACGGATGAATACAGGTACGGACGAGGGTGATCCATTTGACTTTCTCAAAACATTCCAGAAAGTGGGCGCTGTTGTTAGAGGAAGTATCAAATCTGGTCAGGAAACCATCCAGCACATGAATGAAGCTGCGCACAGCGCAAGGAAAGCTTTAAATACTGCGCGGTTTAGTGCCCCACGAGTTTTGCTACCTTATGCACGCGCACCTGTGGTAGAGAACGAAAAATTCATGTTCGTGGCACCACGGTTTTTGGATATTGAAAAGGAACAACCAGCACCTGCTGACCATAACCCTATGGTTGGAATGGGCGAGATTATGAATGCGTTTGGTGTAGCTAACCCAGAAGCAACTAAGGTCCAGAAACAGAGAATTATCGTAGAGAAAACCCAATTCCCAGACCCTACAAGGACTCCTATCTTCGAGGCAAGATTCGCTGATGATACACTTGGTAATCCATTTAAACCTATCAATGAAGATCAATACTACATCTATGCAGAAGATATTGATGATGAAGAGGAAACCCCTAAAGTAGAAGATACTCTGCAATCCCTACAGTCCTTGAAAACTATTATGGGATCAAGAACAATAACTGAATTCCTAGAAGAAATGAAGAAGGACATTACTTCTATGCAAGATTTACAAGATCAGGAAAGCAATACCAAAGTTCACTCACGAATGGCAGATCAAAACGACGAAGAAGATAAGGAACTATCAACGTTTCTTAATGGTTTGTTTGCTGAGCAATCTGCTAAAATCCCTTTGGACGAGACCAAAGTGACGTCTAAGGATGAACAAGGTGAACAAGTAGGGTCTAAACTCTTCCTACCAATGAATCTCTTAAAGCCATTTATGAATCAACCTAATACCGAACAGCTTAATGAATACTTCCGCGAAAATGGTGATTATGAAGAGGTTAAAGGTCAAGCAGATGAAAGTTTCAATAATTTTTTGAAAATGCACGCTCTTGTTGCTGCAATAAACCCTCAGTTATATAAAGAATTGTTTAATGAAACCTTGAAGATCAGTCCAAACTCGAGTATTGGAAATGCAGAAAACTTGTTTAATAATACAAAGCTTGGGATAAGTCGGAGCGGGGAACAAGTTATCAGCCTTCATGATGAACCTGAAAATGGTACAGGACAGGACATGAAAATGTCGAATCAGGAGCAGCTTACAACAGAAGATCTAGGGCAACCAATGGACCCTGAGGAGAAGAAGAGGTTCACCATGCATTTTCCCGAAGAATTAACAAAACCTTATATGGGGAAGGTCCAACCTAAGGATGAATATTATTATGATTATGGTTATGATGATAGTTATTAGTTTTTCATAATTTTGTATTTTCGTTATAGTTATAAGGGGGTTCAAGAATAAATAAAGCTATGGAATGCGTTAGGATGTATGATCTTTTTGTCCAATCGAAGAATTGGGTAGTTATATAGGGTGATTATGATATGGGGATGGGGGAAAAGTAATAATTGAGGAATAGGGGACGGTGTTAGCTTCCATTTCTTAACCCTGTCCCTTAGGGAAGAAAAGAGAAAAGGGGTATAGGACAGAGTTGCAAGAGTGTGTTAGATTACTGAAGATGTGTTCCGATGTATTGGGATGTTGTGGGTTGAGTACGCCAGAAGAAGGGGTAGGAAGGTTTCTTACTTCAATAGGATGTAGTTGGGAATAGGAAAGAGAAGACTGGAAAAGGGAAGCAAGGGCCATAAAGAGTACAAGAAGGGGCTATAGACGAAACTTGACCCTCAACAGTATCGATGGGAGAGGGATTGGAAGGAGTGAAGTTGATGACTTCATTAGAATATAGAGGGAGGACAGGAAATAGAAGAAGGGAGCAAAAGATGAAAGAGAACAGGAGACTACGGGTGTTATGGGAGATCTGGGGGTAGAAGGGAGGGGTCTAGGAGAGGAATGGTGGCTGATGAAGGCGATGGATTGCAATATAGCACATTCCAAACTGTATAATTTGAGTTATCCATAAATTTTTGAGTACAAAAACATAAAGCATACATAGATATTTTGAACATTTCAACCTAACAATAAAAAATAAAAATCTTCACACCAAATCTTCATAGGACGAATGAATAACATCTCTTGACTTCTCCCGTATTATCTTCACGACAACAAACAATGATTTTTCCTGCGCTAGGCGCAACACAGTCTTCCCACTATTATTTTTTATACTGGAATCCGCTCCTTTAGACAGAAGAATGTCTAAAATACGTAGGTCATTCTTCCGGCACGCATAGTGCATTGCTGTATTCCCTTCCCCGTCCTGAAGATCCAGATTGCACGACCCGCTCAATAATAACTCCTTGACGACTAACACACGTTGATTCATACACGCCAGATGCAAAGGACTATAGAAGGCCTTGTAGGTTTGAAGGTTGCATTCCGCACCTGCATCCAGCAGAAGTCTCAGAATTTCTTACCGACCAAACTGAGCAGTTACATGAAGTGGGGTAAACTCTTCCGAATTGCAAATGTTTACGTTGAGTTTCGATTGTTGCGTGCTCGTTGCTAGTAGAGAAGATTTTGTGGTCGTACATAGAGGGCAATCACACAGAGGATGGCAATGAATGTTGAAGTTGACTTTATCACATGAGCTGCCAGGTATATTATTATTAGAAGATACAGGGATACCCAGATAGAAGCAACTCAAAGGAAGATCATTGTTCTCGATTGCTTTCAGAAGCAGATCTGCTTTCTTGAACTGTTCGAAGTTAGTAGGCCGCACACCGTAGGATTTACAATCTTCGGAATCACATGTAAAGTCTTTCGGGTCTTTTGTGTGCCCAAGTTTCTCGGAATAAGTATCTATACCGCCGTTAGCGTGGATGAAATTCGAGATGATCTTTTTAATACCCGCGCTGTGAGCTACATCCATAGCTGTCTCGTTCCGTTTATTTTTGGTGCGGTAATCCACTTGGTACTCCAACAGTATATTGACAATATTCATATAACCCCACTTCGCCGCTAGATGGAGCGCTGTTTCCCCCCACGCGTTACATCGACTGACATTTAGCATGTTTTCCTGGTGTTCCGAGTAGTACAATAAGCCTTTAACGCAGTTTTCGTGGCCGTTATTAGCTGCTAAGTGCAGAGCCGAATTCCCGTCTGCATTCACAGCGTTTAACTCAGCACCGAGATGTAATAATAGTAATAAAGGATTCAGATGTCCTCGTAAAGCGGTGTAATGCAGAGGGTAAGAGCCTGAATAGTCCGCTAGATTACAGGGAATACCCTTGTGCAACAAAAAATCCACTGTCTGGGAATATCCGTACATACACGCGACATGCAAGTAATTCCTCCCTTTTTCATCGACGTAGTCGAAGCCTGTTTGGAGGTTATGTCGGGTTGACATCAGCAGCTGCTCGCAATTATCACAAGAACATAGCGGATGACAGAGGTTAGAATTCGCACTATCAAAGTCTTGTAAATGACCTTTATCATCATCAAACAGAATTTTCAACCCTTCAATCTGACAGTTCCGAATTTCAGTTATAATGCGATTTTGACTTTGGTCAAGGTCATAGTTCAGTTTGTCGAACAAAGTCGAGGATTTCACGAATTCTATAGCTGCTTCCAGCGTGGTTATCAGATAATTACCTTCATCTTGTTTGCCTTCATGACTGAACATAAATTCCTTCATGTAAATTAAATTCGCAATCCAATTATTTACATTGAGTTTGATCAGCAAGAAGGCAAATAGATGCACAAGGTCATCGGCATTCAGAACCTTGTTTTCGGTACTTGACAATATACAAAAAGTACTTTGTAAACATTGAATCTTACCCAAAGTTGTGATGTAATTGTTAATTTTCTTGATCTCACACCGAGCTGCTGATATGAGTTCTTGATATTTACCAATTTCGAAATGTTTGATTTGAATCTCCTGCAGGTTCCTCGTGATTTTGTTAAAATTCGAATCTTGGTGTGAAGTTACACTCGAAATCCGTTGAAAGATGTAGTTGTTAAGAGTATGTTGCATGAATGTCTCCGTAGCTATCTTCAGATGATAGAATAGACTAGTATCCACTTGAATCTTCTCATCCAGCCTGCTGCATTGTAAAGGAACACTGAGGCATTGCAAATACAACCGCTCAACACTCGCTTTTATGAATTTCAAGGACAAAGAATGCTTGACCAAAGCACGCTCGTGCTTCAAGAGGTAGAGTTGGCAGATCTGAGTTATTTTCTGGAATACTTCCCTTCCGTATGTCTCGATCCAGAGGAAATCAATGCAGTCTCTGAGATTTGCAAGCCGGCTGATCGGATGAGCTTGTACAAAGTGCCTACTTAAAGGGAACTCGATGCAATACACTTTGTACTTCAGATGTTTGTGGTAGAAGGTTTCGTTGAAGAGTATTCTCACTACACTGTTGTCAGTTTCCAGTTGGTTGTTGCTGATGGTGATGACTAGATTGTTCAATGTTGTAAAACATGTCTTCGAAGCTTGAGGGACTAGAATGTGGTTGTAGATGTCGTTTTTTGTGATGGGCGTTTGCATTGTGCCATTTCGAGGTATACAGATTATCCAGTCTTTCTTTGACGCATTCTCCAAGTCATCTTTGTAGTCGTGCAGAGCTTGGTAAAAGCAATTCTTCTTTAAATCTTCGTCATATGTGTTCATCTGCAATTTGTTTATTGGAATCAGCATTAGATCAGTTTTAGAATAATGTTGATGACTCGAATTGCTAGGAATCTTTGGGATTAGAATAAATGGAAGTTTACCGTGTCATTTCCGGGAGAATGCAGATATGTACAGATGTAGTGATTGCAGGAATGAACCGTATGCACTGAGACCAGCAAGCAACAACTCAGAATCCCACTGAAGAACCCTAATATTTGTCTCACAAAACTCACATATTGTCGGCTTATTAATGTTAGGAATATTACTAATGTTACGAACTTTGTTTTGAGTACTTTTTGTACGTCTAGGTTTTTGAGAAAGCTGTTCAATGAAGGTCAGCCGCAACGAGGAGTACGAGAAGGAAACCCCACTACTGCCTTTATCTATTTGGATGTATGTTAGGTTGCCTATAGCTATTTATATATTACATTGATCTATATGGATTCTCTTTTTGTGTTCTTAGGGATTCTAAAGGGTACTAAAGGCACTAAAGGGTTCTAAAGGGTTCGAAAATGTTCTAAAGCTTATTTTAGGAAAGGATGCAGTAGATTGTTGTATTGTTTGAAGAAGAACCAAAAACAACTTTATACTAGCTTTATACTAATAATTTAGTCTATTAAATATCCAAATTGATTTGATAAGTACAAACTAGTCAGGCACTCGATAACCTATAAAGCAGACGTGATAATTTATCGAAAATGTTGTATGTTGAACTCTGTTTCTTTAGC
This sequence comes from Tetradonia laticeps, assembly GCA_025400035.1. NCBI lineage: Eukaryota > Metazoa > Arthropoda > Insecta > Coleoptera > Staphylinidae > Tetradonia > Tetradonia laticeps. Next base: position 17,406 of record JAODVP010113046.1, read on the forward strand.
TATCAGTAGCTATCAGTTTAAAATTGAATTATCATGATCAGTATTCTAGGAATTAAATATTTTTGAAAGCCGAACAAATGACTCAAATTATTTCCCGAAGGTCCCTAAGGTTAAAACATCATATGGTTCGCTGCGCTGCCATCAACCGACGCGCTGCATTTAATTGTAAAGATATTTCTTTGATTGTCTTCAACAAGGGTAGGTTTGCTTTTTATAAGGACCATAAATATCGATTTGATAGTGGGAATTCTTACCTCTGTTATCCGCTATGTTCTTGTGATAATTACGAGCAGCTGTTGATGTCAACCCGACATAGGCTCCAAACAGGTTTTGACTACGTCGATGAAGAAGATAGGAATTACTTGAATGTAGTGTGTCTGTACGTTTATTCCCAGAGTTTGGTTTGTTTGTTGCACAAGGGTATACCATGTAATCTAGCGGACTATTCAGGGTCCTACCGTCTGCATTACACTGCTTTCGGGGACATCTGAATCCTCTATTACTACTATTACATCTGGGCGCTGAGTTAAACGCTGTGAATGCAGACGGGAATTCGGTTCTGCACTTAGCGGCTAATAACGGCCACGAAAACTGCATTAAATGCTTATTATACTACTCGGAACACCAGGAAAACATGCTAAATGTCAGTCGATGTAACGCGTGGGGGGAAACAGCGCTCCATCTAGCTGCAAAGTGGGGTTATATGAATATTGTCAATATACTGTTAGAGTACCAAGTGGATTACCGTACCAAAAATAAACGAAGCGAGACAGCTAGGGATGTAGCCCACAGCGCGGGTATTAAAAAGATCATTTCGAAATTCATCCACGCTAATGGCGGTATAGATACTTATTCCGAGAAACTTGGGCAATCAAAAGACTCCAAAGACTTTACATGTGGTTCCGAAGATTGTAAATCATACGGTGTGAGGCCTACTAACTTCGAACAGTTCCAAACAGCAGATCTGCTTCTAAAAGCAATCGAGAACAATGATCTTCCCTTGGGTTGCTTCTATCTGGGAATCCCTGTAACTTCTAATAATAATATACCTGGCAGCTCATGTGATAAAATCAACTTCAACATTCATTGCCATCCTCTCTGTGATTGCCCTCTATGTACGACCACAAAATCTTCTCTACTAGCAACGAGCACGCAACAATCGAAACTCAACGTAAACATTTGCAATTCGGAAGAGTTTACCCCACTTCATGTAACTGCTCAGTTTGGTCGGTAAGAAATTCTGAGACTTCTGCTGGATGCAGGTGCGGAATGCAACCTTCAAACCTACAAGGCCTTCTATAGTCCTTTGCATCTGGCATGTATGAATCAACGTGTATTAGTGGTCAAGGAGTTATTATTGAGCGGGTCATGCAATCTGGATCTTCAGGACAGGGAAGGGAATACAGCAATGCACTATGCGTGCTGGAAGAATGACCTCCGTATGTTGGACATTCTTCTGTGTAAAGGAGCGGATTCCAGTCTAAAAAATAACAGTGGGAAGACTGTGTTGCGCCCAGCGCAGGAAAAATCGTTGTTTGTTGTCGTGAAGATAATAAGGGAGAAGTCAAGAGATGTTATACATTCGACCTATGAAGATTTACAGAAAAATTCGATTTTTTTGCAACCATATTCCAGTTACGACGTTTATGTTTCCGAAAACAAGTTTTTTGTATGTAAAACCGTTCGAAAATAACGTAATCAGCGAATAATTGGGCGGAGCTACACTATTTCCTATTCTTTGAATCATTGGTCGAACAACCAACCGATTTTTTTTCTCATAAAAAAAACCACAGTGTTATTATTTCAATATATAGTTAGATATTCTAATGATAAAAACAATTGCGTATATCTACAAAAGTTAAGAAGATATCAACGAATAACTAATAGTATCTAGGTTACAACATTCAGCAAACATTTTAATATGATTACCACTTATCAACCAGATGACATATTACTCTGTCATGCAGAATAAATAAATCACAATTAGAGGCTCATAGTCAGGTGAATTTGGATTTAAAAATTATAAATAGAAAATGCCTTCCTTCACAAAACGGACTGCCCTTCATTCCAATAAGTACTTAAGACACCTCGAAGTCTTGCAGACCAGATCCGATTCCTTCGTGGACACAATCTGCATCCGCCGACTTCCTTCGACTGGGATGGGCCGCTTACTCCCAATTTGTGACTCGAGAAGCACCATGGCATGCAGCATTAGCAACACCTCGCAGTTGTGTTTCAAGGGCCGATTTCCTACAACTGCAAAAATTATCGAACTTTTGCACTGCTTCATTTTGTATAGTATTCTAATGGTCGCTCTAGGAGTGATGACCTTTTTTGGATTCCAATATTGCTGTCCTTATGAAGAACCATCCTACAATCCACTTACACTGTGTTTCAATTATTTCCGGAAGCCTGAGTCTAGTATGTGGAGAACGTTCATGGCGGCTTGGAGAAAATGAAGTAACTAAATATTGTATAGTGTCACAGGCATTTTTCAAACTGGGATATTTTGTTAAGATCGTTTCGATTGTAAATTAAATCCAATTTCAAACCATTATATTTGTTGTTTTTTTTATTACTTCAATAGTAACACAGATGAAGACGCAATTTGTCTAAAATATTTTTGCTTATAATAAGCAAACTTTTTTATGGTTTTTGAAGACAACCAAAGAAAAATCTTAAATACTGCGCGTCGGTTGATGGCAGTGGAGCGAACCATATGATGTTTTAAAGAAACAGACTACAACATACAAAATTTTCGATTAATTATATCATTATTCGCTGATTACGTTGATTTTCGACCGTTTTTACATGCAAAAAGTCCAAAACTTGCTTTATTACTAATGCAATAAAAATACTCCATTTGTTAACTTTGGTATAAGTGCAACTGCTTTATTTCTGCAATATGTACAATGTATATTTCATTAAAATTGATTCTTCCCAGGCGTGTATTGAAATGTATAAAAATGCGTCCCAGAAAGTCATTTCCACGAATCAGTGAAACATGATAATTTACTACGAATACTATGCTCGATTATTTAAAAAACATTCAGTAGAAATTCTATCTATCAGCGCTCAGACAACTCAGTACTTCCTAGTTTACAAGCGCCAGCACCTCTGATCGTCTGAATCATGATTTTTCCACATGGTGACATTCGCACCTACTGCGCCAGCTCCTTCATGCGATTGAGGGCGCTGCCAGCTTGGAACCAGGTTATTTGCAGGTCGTTCAGTGTGTGATTGAGCTTGATCTTGTCCACCTTACCATCAGCGTGTTTCACTTCGCAGTCGACGGGTTTCCCAGGAGCTAGGCCCTTGAGCCCTAGGAGACTGATCTTATCGGTGGGTTTAATCTTGTCGTAGTCGGAGGGATTAGCGAAAGTTAAAGGCAGAACGCCTTGCTTCTTAAGGTTGGTTTCGTGAATACGAGCGAAAGATTTCACTATAATAGCGCGGCCGCCAAGATGGCGGGGTTCTAACGCGGCGTGTTCGCGGGAGCTGCCTTCACCGTAGTTCTCATCGCCAACTGCAACCCAGTTGATGTTATTCGCTTTGTAATGGCGAGCAACATCAGGAACTGCACCCCATTCGTTCGTCAATTGGTTCTTGATCTTGTTCATTTCGCCGTTTTCGGAATTCGTTGCTCTGGAGTTCACAGGTTAGGTATCAAAATGAGTTACTAAGTGAGGTTAAGTTTGCTTACCCAATAAACATATTATTAGAAATGTTATCCAAATGTCCACGGTACTTCAACCAAGGCCCAGCCGCAGATATATGATCAGTGGTGCACTTGCCCTTGACCTTGATCAAAATAGTCATGTCCGTGAGGTCCTTACCATTCCACTTAGCAAACGGAGTCAATAACTGCAACCTCTGCGACTTGGCATCCACATCCACTTTAGTACCGCTGCCGTCGGAAGGTGGGGCGGTGTAGGTATCCTGACCAGGATCAAATCCCTTAGTAGGCAGCTCGTCCCCAAACGGAGCGCTCAACCTAAACTTCTTCCCATCGGAACCAGTCAACTCGTCCTTGGTAGGGTCGAAGTCCAGGGTCCCAGCAATACTCAGCGCTGTTGTCATCTCGGGAGAGGTCACGAAACAATGTGTAGCGGGATTCGCGTCATTCCTCCCAGTGAAATTCCTGTTGTAAGAAGTAACAATCGTGTTCTTCTCTCCTTTCTTCACGTCCTTGCGGTCCCATTGACCAATACACGGCCCGCATGCATTGGCCAATACAGTTCCGCCGAAGTCGTCGAAGATCTTCGAGATGCCGTCGCGTTCGATAGTCGCGCGGATCTGCTCAGAGCCGGGGGTGACATTAAAAGGGATCTTGGACTTGAGACCATGGGCCATGGCTTCCTTGGCGATGCTGGCGCATCGTCCCATGTCCTCGTAGGAGCTATTGGTGCAAGAACCAATCAGCCCTACCCTGATATCCAAAGGCCAGTTAGCTTTCTTCGCGTTTTTGCCTAATTCACTAATGGGATGCGCCAAGTCAGGGGTAAAAGGGCCGTTCACGTGGGGGGTAAGTGTATCGAGGTTGATTTCGACGAGTTGGTCGTATTTACAGCCAACGTCGGGTGTGAGGAGCTCTTTTTGGTGCTTGTCGGCTTCTTCTGCGATATTCTTACGACTTGTAGCTGTTAAAATACAATAAGTCTATAATTTACAAGTAAAAATTTCCTTCGAACAAGATAGAGTACTCTAAAAATAGAACCAAAACAAATTTGAAGTCCAAAACAAAATAGAAAAGGAAATGAATTATCAGTTCATTAGTTTTTAACCGACCTTTGCAGCGAGTTCATCTCTGAACCTTTGGACCCCATGTTTACGAGCTTTGCATCGAAATTATCTCGCGTGCTCATTGGTAATTTTCAAAACAGATCGAAATAGAAAAGTCGACAAAAATAGAGCGGATACTCGAAATTGGTTGCCAACACCGGCATCACATCCACTAAGGCTATTAATAAATAGAAAAAGCAGACGCAATCACATACCAACAAGGTAATCCCGCATGCGCTTGTTGTAGGGGAACAGCGAAGTGGTGGCCCCGATCTCAGCTCCCATGTTACAAATCGTCGCCATACCAGTACAAGAAATGGATTCGACCCCAGGGCCATGGTACTCCACAATAGCACCAGTACCACCCTTGACGGTCAGGATGCCAGCCACCTTCAGGATGATATCCTTCGGGGAGGTCCACCCTGAGAGCTTTCCTGTCAGCTTAACGCCAATGACATTGGGACACTTCAGTTCCCATGGAATATTGGCCATCACGTCGACTGCATCAGCGCCACCTACACCAATGCACAGTCCACCCAAACCACCGCCGTTGGGTGTGTGGGAATCTGTACCGATCATTAGCAAACCGGGGAAAGCGTAGTTTTCCAGAATAATTTGGTGGATAATCCCAGAGCCGGGTTTCCAGAAGCCTACGCCGTATTTGGCACCTGCGCTGGCTAGGAAATTGTAGACTTCCAGGTTAATATCTTTGGCTCGTTTGAGATCTTTGGGGCCTCCGACTTGGGCTTCGATCAAATGGTCGCAGTGGATTGTACTAGGGACTGCCACGCGTTTCAACCCGCTGGAGATAAACTGTAACATTGCCATTTGGGCTGTGGCGTCCTGCATAGCAACACGGTCGGGCCGTAGGCGGAGATACGAGGTACCTCGTTCGATGTCCTGTAATGCAAGATTCGGAGGTTTTTGTGTTGTGGTCTATGGCTATGAATGCGAACTTTGACTTCGCGTGTGTAAATATTTAGAGACAGTTGAGGTCATGTTCTAATCAAGTAAAATATGCACATTCAGCATTATATTTACAACGTACATATTTGCCATTTTCGAGGTCAAGTAACTTATGTAAATTTTTTATATAATCTGGTAATAGGCAGGTTGAAGACTATCTGCTGAGGGTCTATCTATCTATCTATCCTTCGGGAGGCTAGACGACTACCTGGCAGCACTTGGGCCATGTAAAAATGGACCCATTGTACTAACTCCCTTGGAGGAGGAGTACTGTGACCACCCCCGGCCAAGAATTTTTCAATTCAATAACCAAGGACCGTACTTTCCCCCCTGGCAACCCCAGTATTGCATTGTCTGTCACCAGCAAGGCAGCTGTGGTTTAAACGGTGGTGTTGACCAATGCGCCACCGAGGCTACACCTGCTGAGGGTAGTCATTCACAGTAATTTTGGTGGTATGTTTATCTGTATCTTTAATTTGACGTGTGTAATAAATCCACTACCTCTGCACCCTTCTAACATTATTTATACACCGTGCACGCCATAGATTTCGGCAATTTATTGCACCTTAAAGACATTTAAAATCCGCGGATGCACCGAACGAACAAACGAGACGACAATCTATTCGGAAACCCTTCAAAACCGCCATTTTGATAAAATTCCCCTAACATTTTTTTACCTTGCAAAAAAAATAAAATTACATAAAATAAATGGAAAAACAACCACAAAATCTCAACAAACGAGAGGAAAGTTTAACCTTATCGTCTATGTGGAAACCTATTCTTGTCCATATCAAATTCTTCAATTCCGATGATAATTCCATATTCAATTTCTAAATCACAACATTCATTTACTAATGCGGCAACTGCAATGTCAATAAACAAGATATCGGATAAACAAACAACCAAAATTACTGTTAACTACTTAATCAACCTTCAGCTGGTCTTTTGCAACCGATCTATTAGTAGATTATATAAAAAATTACAAAAGCAATACATTGCACTGACGATAAGGTAAACGGAACAAAAATATCACTTAAAAAAAATAAAATTACCCCTGAGTATTTTGTTTCCTTAAAAGAAAAAGAAAAATTATGGATCTGAATTCAGGTTACAAAATTATCTATATCTATACTAATATATAAAGCTGAAGAATTTGTTTGGTTGAAAGGGCTAATCTCATGAACTACTGGTCCGAATTGAAAATTTTTTTTTTGTGTTGAGTAGACCATTTATCTAGGAAGGCTTTAGGCTATATAACATCACGCTGCAACTATTAAGAGCGAAGAAATAACGGAAAATGTTATAACACCGATATAAAA
>JAODVP010113265.1:0-24452 GCA_025400035.1 Tetradonia laticeps
GGTTATCCGGAGTTCCGAGTGTACGGGGATCGGCAGATCGAGGTTTCAGTGTACTCCGATCTGTTTAATAGATGAAAATTTGGTTATGACCAATTTAGTACTCGAGAAATACATTGCAAATGTGTTGCCTAAGAAACTCTTGGCCACAGTATGTTTAATTATATATTGTCTTAAGCACTTTAGCAATGTTTTTAACGAATATTTTTAATGCCATTTGAAAGTAGGGATCGTTACGTTGCCCATTTTTCTTCTGGCATTACTATGGGTTGCCAGGGCACAAAGACTACATTTCTGAAGCGAGTTTTGAACACAGGAAACTCATACTTATGCCAAGAGAAAAATGGACAACCCAAAGTTTTCATGTTCTATTAGATTCATACTTTCAAATGGAATTAAAGTTTTTCGTTAAATGCATTAGTACGTGAGACGAAGACATTATTTAATTAAACATACCCTGACCAAGAATTTCTTAGGGAACCCATTTGCAATGTATTTCTACAATACTAAATTGGTCATAAACAAATTTTCATCCATTAAACAGATCGGTGCAAATAGATCTTATTGTTAGTGCGGGTCCTAGACTATACCCAGACAGTCTCTTTAAACATCCCACTTCAGTTTATTAAATCGTAATTAGTTGTTAAATTATCAAGTATATATCATTTGAAATAAATGAATAAAATTTATATAACATATATAAAGCTCATATCAACATTAAATACCTATATAAATATGAACACCATGCATGTTATTCAATCCATAACTTAATGACTGACACCATTAATTCCCAATAAACAAATACAATTCAGGTGAATAGCTGCGCTATTCGAAGGTGATTGCGTCAATAAAACAGCAAACTCGCATTGAACTCGTATTACACACAATGTATCAGCAGGTATTAGCTGCACCGCGTCGCGTTGAAAAAGCGCTTAATGTGAATTCAACTGTACCCGTATTGGTGTACGTAGTATACACACTTAAGTACATACACCGCTTAATGCGCGCGTGTGCGCATTCCACAGTTAGCGAGCGATTAGCGGTTGCAGTGTGGGTTTTCTAAAGTTGCACAGGTATCACAAAACTCAAAGAGTCAACATGTTAGCAGAATTCCATCTTTGAGCAGTAATTATCACATATTGAATTGAATGCAAATAATTAACTAAAAATACAAAAAATTTATTTGTTTATAGCGGTATAGGTCGAGAAGCTCCAGTGGCTGAGAAATATTTCAATTGCATGCATTGTGTAGTGATTTAACGTGTTGATCGTTCAACACATTGTTGTACGCTCTGCTAAATATTCGGAATTTGTTCCGGTTATACAAACTTCGTGTCATTGTTCAGAGTGCTGAATTGTTGAAGTTTGCGGTTGCATTTACCAAGATTCACTCGCATATTGCGTGCATTGCGCCGCTCGTGAAATGGATAACGTTTTATCCAATTATTCAATTACATTGCTGCGTGACATGCATTTAGGTGTATTTACATAAATTTATCTTTTATTCTACGTGATTTAAAGACGTATTATTAAGAATATTATTTCTAGCGAATTACAAAAGAAAATATCATTAATTCTGTACCTATGCATAAGTATTGTTTGGTTTATCTCCAGTAAAACTCTTCACCATTAGTGCAGCTAATAGATGTAGGTACTGGAATTAGTATGGTGCAATACTGCGAGTTTTCATATTTGACTCTTGCGACTCGTGACCTCGATCGCGCAATTTCTACTATGCTAAATATGTCGATTCCCTCGGCTGTCGCATGGCTGGCAATAATCGTCCGTTGACGAATAGAGATACTCAGCTATGCGCTTTATGAGTGGTAATTAAAATATCCGAAACACACCTTAGCATAGATAGGCATACTTAGGTAGGCACGATTTTCGAATGTGGCGTGACAACAACGTGTATTGCAAATTGAATTTCTCTAATTACTAATTATTTAAGTGCAAAACGAGCTAAAACGACATTTTAATTATGTGATGTCTTAACACGTGTCATATGAATAGCTACTATTACATTGTCTGAACTATGATGTTCAAAAACCAATTAGGGTAATTTAATAAAGCAAGAAATATATAGAAAGAATATACCTAGAAATGTAGATTATTAATTTACTTCCTAATTTCGTCTTTAAATGTAGATTAAATCTGCAGTTATACTGCGTGCCGAAAATGTTTGTTCTTTCATTCTAACACCTAATAGAAATCACTGTTAATATTTTACTCTAATATATTATAGGCAATAGATTGATTTTTACGAAAGCTATCGTTTTAAACTTTCCCGGGAATTGTACCTTGTCTGAGACAAAAGTTATAGCAAATACAAATTTCAAAATACTGCAAAATATCATCAAAATGGCAGCGCTTCCACTGCGACTACGCACAATGTCTCAGCTTTCGAATTGCGCGTAATGAATTCTTTGAATCTTCACCTATGCAATGGTATAATTTCTGTTTCGATCTGAGGGGTACGTTCTGAGCTATAATACCAAACCGTATCCCCTTATTTTGTTACAATCATTTTTTTAGATTTGCTCCCCATGTAAACCAAGAATATAGTCGTATTCACGTCAATAATTTATCATTACAAACTAAATTACGACCATTTAAAAACATAACCAATTATATTGCCATCAACCACACATGACACCAGTTATTTTCATTGAAAGTACACAATGAAATGCCAATATAATGAATAAGAAATACCTACCAACCTATAATAACATTAATGTCATGTTCTGTTTATTTATGAAGAAATGGAAACTATTGTATGATATTGCATGATAAAGCAAACAGGTTCAGACTGTAAAACTGTAAACAAGTGTGGTGACGTGTCGCCACGTCTCAAGCGCGTCAAGTGTTAAGTATTATGTGCGCTGATAATAAGGGATAATTGAACAAAAGCTCACCTTTCAGCCATCAAATTGTACATTACCGACACGCACATGGTTTGATGCGCGTCGGTGTTATTGCAAGGAACGCGTTCCTTCAGCGCTGCCGCGACTTCAGGTTTAATGCCTCCGACGGAGGTAGGTATGTGTGATTCCACACACGTCGTGCGAATAAATTTGATCGCCATTTTCCCGCGTGCAACGACGGGAACGCAGCCACGGTGTGTTCGCTGCGTTGATTACTGCCGCTGTGATCAGACTTTGATCAGGGTTCGCGCACTTCTGGTATTCTCTGCCACGTATAAATAAAAATGCTAATCGTCGTGGCCCTCGCGAAGAGGTTCGCGTATTATGCGTGCCTTTGCACTTTACATACACGCTGCGCGGGGCTCCTCAGAGACCGAGAATTAGTAATGGAATGTTAATTGCCTCGGGTTATAGCGATCGGAGCAACTGCCGCACATTTGCGCTACAAGTTTCGCTTTACTACACTGACTTGTTGCGTTCAGATGATAAAAGTTGGGATACTTTTTGAAGATACAAGCCATAGACTTTTGAATATATAGGCAGTTGATCTTATCCAGTACTGTAACTAAAAACTGTCATATTTAGTTTAGGATCCGAACTAAGATCGATTTGCACGCATCTGTTTAATGGTTGAAAATTTGTTTATGGCCTAAGAAATTCTTTGGCACAGTATGTTTAATTAAATAATGTCTTCGTCTTAGTACTTTACCAATGCGTTTAACGAAAAACTTTAATACAATCTGAAAGATTGAATCTCATAGAGCATGAAAATGTTGGGTTGTCCATTTTTCTCTTGGCATAAGTAATCCTTGTGCCCTGGCAACCCATAGTTGTGCCAGAAGAAAAATGGACCCGAAAGTTGATGTCAACGCAGTATCCCTAATTACCTGTCAAATGGAAACATATCTCCAGTAATGTAGACAGTACAAGATGGCGGTTGCTGTTTACTGTACTGTGTACCCCGAACTGTTACTTTAAAGGAAGTTTTGCTATTTCCGTTAGCATTCAGCCCTTTCCGATATTCAGAAAGAAATTCCTCTTAGTTATTATAGGGCAGTGGACTCAAGAAAAAAACGGAACGGAATCTTAGTTACATATTTTTATATGACATTCCGTTGAACATATTCCGTTCATTATACGTCTGTTTCTTAAGTGATTGGTGTATCACCGGTGCTGCACTTCTACACTGCTCTGTTTCTTTGAGAGAGGGTGCTGCACTGATTGTCGTTTGATTTGCAGTTTTTAGTTGCACCAACAACTGTCAATCTACACCATTCAAAAGCTAGTGCTACACCTAACCAGCAGACCTTATGACTGTACTCAAGTGGGTCGAGAATTTTTTCCGCAAACAGCCGATCTACATGGTTGCACAATTACTCCGTTTTAACTATTTATGATCGGTATATATATTGTTTTGTGCCAATAATTACTATTATTAATTGTTAATGTACAATATTTTATTTATTTATAATTTGTATTCTATAAAAATCAGTTCCGAGCAATTTAATAAGTTCATTAACGTGTGTACAACAATAGTCGTCGAAGACAAGTTTCTACAAATTTATCAAAACATAGAACTAATGTTTCTCACGTATTGTTGACTTGACACTATATTAACTGGAATTCTTCAGAAGTAAATAAAACTAACAACTAACATGCAATTAGTCAGTAATTCATTTTTAATCTGTGAGAGCATAACCAAGCGGATCTACAATTAATACCATTAATACCATCTGTTGAAGATCATATATATGTATATATAATGACGGATAATAAATATGGTAATTATTGATGATGATTCTCTGTGGTTTCAGGCCAACACCTAATTCTCGAAACGGATCCCGAAAAAGGCAAAGGAGAATACGCATTCGACAATCCCGGCTTCCGAGGTAAAATTCCATGATATTCAACGCTAACATCAAAGGCGTGTTCATTGCATTTGTATGAATAGTATATTTAATGCGGCTTATTACGACACCTAACTGTAAATTGGAAATTTATGATTTTGTACACAGTGGAGAAATTCTCCGCTTCTCCGCATTGAAACTCAATTCTATTTGCATAGAGTTATTAACAGGAAAGTATTTGATCAATTTTGAATAAATTTCATATAGACGCTGGATTATCTCCGGTTGGAAAGTCCGCCGAAAAGCCTGGCACAAAACTGGAAACGAATCTAAAGAGCAAGTGGAATCAATGGTCACCGCTTGCTGTTCTCACGGCCAAGAACGAGAAGAAACGTACTTTGGACGACTCTGATTTAGAGGTAACCTTAACCTTGAAAATTACAACTAACGCAACTAACCTCAAAGGATAGACTCGGTAGACTTATTTACATCGCATTGTTTTCAGCACCACGTGAAAAACGTATCTCTGCGAAGTCATGATTTCACCGGCCTTGGCTTCAATATTTGCGGCAACATGAAGAATGGGATCTACATCAAAGATGTCCTCCATCGCGGTCCCGCTTCCGAGTCGAAGAAGCTGAACGCCGGTGACCGCATTCAAAGCGTCACTATCAGTTTTGAACATATGGTGTACGAAGATGCGCTCGCGATTCTCAGTTACGCGAGTCCGTACGAAATCATCGTGTCCGCTAAAAATGGAAAGGCGTTCAATTATTCCGGGCAAGTTGGTCAGCCGCACCATCCAGTGTACCGTAGCTCGAGCAGCATGGAACTTAACCAGGTAACGAGTCAACTGCGTCTTTTTCATAGTTTGCAAAGTCTGCAATAAATTTCTCTTTTTTCCAGATGGAAAAACCAGCCAAGAAGCGATTATTTGACGACTCCGACTTCGGCAACAATTATTCTAGTCTACCGAAGAACCACATGGTTGCTAGTTTGGAACATGGCAAGACACCGACTACCCTTAAAACGAAAAGCGAGTCCGAGCAACCCATACCGAAAACACCGCGAAAAATCACATCCGAAGTTCAAAATTCCGAGAATGTGCTCAAATTCGGTATACAAGTACTGCCACCATTAGAGAATCTTGCAAAATCGGCGGAGACACAGAATGTAAACAATATTAATCATGAAAATGAACTAGTTGTCCCTATAATGAGTATTGATGAGGTTGATAAGAATAAGGACATGGAACAACAACAAAAACAGAAACAAGCGCCACCTGTGAAGAAACGAGAGAAAGTACCAATACCAGTTCAGCAAATAAAAACTCATGAAATGGAAACTCAACCTGTATTCCACAGAAACAATTCTGGAATTAAACGTGACGAGAATAACATCCCGCTTGAAATTCCCCCGACGATGATGAATGCAGCAGTAGCAGCGAGGAAATACCGAAAATCCATAGAAGAAGAAGAACTGAAAAGTCCAAACAAAAAGAAGGGAAAAGCACCTGCACCTCCAGAGATATCACATGATATTAATGACATTAAACCAGATGAAGGACCAAATAAAGACTACAACTCCGATTCGGATGTCGAAGCTGATCATCAGTCATCAGTGAATACAATCGAATTGAATGCTAGTGACATAACCATTCATCAAAGTGAAGAGTCTGATGAAAAACAACGTAAAACAGCAAGTACAGGTGATTTATCTAAAATCCAGAAAACTCGAAAAACCAGCACTGGAACTCTAGAACGTGCTCAAAGTTTAGACATAACAGATACTGGTATGCCGGTATTATCAGCTAAAAAACGCAAGGCAGGCAAATTAGAAGACTTTGAATCCAAAACATCGTCTGATAACAGTCTATATGGTAGTTCTCTGGTGAATAAAGAACCACGTCTCTCTTTAATCCTCGATGGACTTAATACTTTCCAACGTAACCGCTTGAAGAAATCCACGGAATGGGGTAATTTAGAGGACGCCATCTTGAATTTAGATAAACAGACAACACAAAGCAGCAGCGAAGAGGAATTTCGTATTTCTGTTGAAAACTTTGACAGTAATTACAGTTTCGGGGCAAAATCACCGGAATTCGACGCGTTGGTTAATAAAATCAATGAAATTAAACAAGAGACTATGGAGATCATGAATGAACAAGATCAGCATGTGAAGGAAGTTGAGATTTCCAAGAAGGAAATTTCACATATTATTGACGTCCAGAATAATGGACATATAGACACAGTTGCTGTTATAAATAATATAGATATGTCAGTACATATTGACGATCATACACTGAATAATCAAAATATAGAAGAAGATAATTGGTCATTGAAAAATAACAATATACAAATATCACCACCTGAAGAAACCTGTAATCCTACAATCAAAATCAACGAACCCAAGATTGTAAATGTCAACGAAAAAGAAAAAATTCCAGTTATTGATTTATTAACAATGACTGATTTCCTACAAGCTGAACGTAATGCTCACATTCCACCTTTAGAAACCAGACATGAAGATACAAACATTCCTGATGATATTAAAGTCTCACGTCATACATTAAAAAATGATACGCACATTAACGTGAGTAATATTACCATTAACCACCACGTCAGTTATGATAACGTAAACATGAACGATAACGTAAACATGAACGATAACGTAAACGAAAACAACGATAAGTCTGAATTTGACGAATCTATGTATAAAAGTATTAGTATAACAACTCCGGATTTGATTAAGAATTTGACAATAGCTGAAGCTATTCATGACGTCAACAATGAGGTTACTATCGATGGTCCAACATCATTAACATTAGAAATCCCTAGCGGGGGTGCCACAAGTGACGACAATAAAATCAAACAGAATGGTATAAAGCCAAATGGTGATATTAATAAACTAGAAGTAGCTGCACCTGATGAGCCTGAAGATTTAGCATCTTTGACGTATATAACTGAAATACAGGTAACTGAACCTCAAAAAACAGAAACAGGGGACGTGATTTCCATTGGCGATAAACTAGACAACGATTTCGAGCAGTATATTAAGAAATTCGAGAGTAATATTAAAACATTCGAGAGCAATATCAATAATTTCGAGGCGAATATTCAGAGTATTACTGAAACTATCAATACACCACCTGCAACTGACTTAGTAACAAATACTTCTGTGACTACAATAAATGAGAGTTTAGATCATATAGATCCACAGAAGGAACTACAAAAAGTCCACGAAATAGTCGAGGAACAATTAAAGAAACTTCCTGAGATGCGTTTCACTACATCTAGTTACGAGAGTCAGATAAAACCCCCAGAGAAACGGTTATCCCAAATTGAAATTCTACGCTCTAATTTTGAGAAAACCAATAGTCCGACGAGATACGCGAGAAGTGAAACTAGTCCTCCAAAGTCTCGAATACCAGTGCTCAATAAAACACCTCCAACGTCTCCTGAACGAAGAGATTCACGCACTGATAATGAACAAGATACCAAGGAAATTCTAGAAATGGTCTCGAAGTATCCAAACAAACAAACAAATAAGAATGTTACGGTCACTTCTATCCGTAACAATTCCAGAATACCGTCTGGGTTGCCTACATACAGTAACACCAACAGTAAACCACCAGTACCACCTAAAAAATCCGACAGCGTTGATGATATTGTACATGTTTCTTCAAACGGTAGTACAGGAAACGTAGAAAGGGTTGAAAGTTTCCGTCAGTGGGTGTTTAACCCTAACGAACAGTCAATTACAAATATTTCGGTAACTGAGTCACATAAATAAGGAAATAAGAGAGAAGTAATTTCTTAATAGTATTAGGTGCCATATTTGTTTCATGTACTTACTTCATTGAACAGCAAATTGCACTGTTACCGCGTAACTAGTTAGTATACGTATATTAAATCAGTATTTCAAAATGGCGGCGGAACAGATACACGAGAGACATTCCGTTGTTAGGTGCGTTCTGAAACGCGTGAGAGTGATGTCCAAGTGTTGTCACTTTTACGGGCAGATTAAGCCTAAATGTTATGTAACATAGTCAAAACAAAAATGCTTTATTATATTTGAGCTGTTATAGAAAGCATGGAGTATATTTAATATTATATTTTTATATACATTTTATTGTGGACCAGCTGTGGTTTTGTATATATTCTATGAATTAATTTATGGATAAGTGCTCAATGTAATTACAAATTAAGTTCTAGTGGGTATATCTATCAAAAATATATAAATATATTATGAAAGGGATTGAGACTATTACATAAATCTTACGCTGACGACTGTCTGTAATTTTTTGTACTTAACAATTTCTTACCGCACATTGCACAAATACCTTTCTTATATGCACATGACTGACAGTAGTGTGAACCAACTTGGTGTACCTTTTGTTTGCAGATCCTAAAACAAGTGATTTAATATTGTATTAAATAAAATCAGTAATTATAAGGACATTTATTAGCTGTGTTCGTTTGTCGGGTCACAAACTGCTACGAGCAAGTTGACTCATGTCAGATGTCAATTCGTCGGAAATCACAGAAGCAAAGAAAAAGGAAAATACATGGAGCAAAATTTGCCACAGAAATGTGCAGACTCGTGCAGACCTAATACTAGGGATTGAAAAGAATGATTTAAACGAATTAAACTTACTTGCAGATGTCAAATTTAGTTGTATACGGATTAAATCTGTTCTTGGCAGCAGTGAGTGCTTTATTTTCATTGACCTTTCTTCCACCCCCATCTGTAGTGTTTCTGGCGCCTGATTTCCATGGATCGGGTGTGATTACTTTCCCCAGTTTCTTTTCACATTTATCGCATACCATTCTATATAATAGCTACACTTGTTAAATTCAACTGTAGTGGTAAATAATTCTGTTTCGATACTTTGCTTTCAGGGTTATGTGCGTTATGTGCAGTATGTGCGTTATGTTCGTTATGTCAAAATCAAAACGGAATTGTTTTTTCACATAGATATTACATATTTGAATGTACATATATTTTTAGTAATGTTTAATATTGTTAAGGACTTTGAACATAAATTCATAACAACAAGTTAGTATTAAAAATATGTTTACCTCACTTTGCATTTATAAAAATAATACTTAGCACACTTACAATTAATCTGAAAGTCATTAAAAATACTAAATAATATTGAAAAATGCAAAAATTCCCTTAAAGCCATATGAGCAGTTCGAACAAGAAATACATAAATAAATTTACAGTTTTGTTTGGAAACATTCACAAAAATCAGCTGCTTACACATATGACCTCATGACTATCCTAATTCACTGCAATAAATTTGATTACATACAAATACTGTGGCGGATTATACAGTTAATCAACTTAAACATTATTATAAACAAACTTACTTTTCTTAAAAAAGAGAATTACAATATACACCTTATTATTTAGGTAGAACTAATTTTATTCGAATTGTAAATTCTCCAGATGACAACTGTCATATGTCAATGATGTTAATTGGTTCGCTCGGTTCGCTTCTCCCGGAAACACGCAGCCATCTTTCTTTCGCTGTCAACCTCGAGAAGATTGACGATACAGCGTGTTGTTCTCTTAAAATTTACTAGCTAGGTAAGTAAATAATTGTTAGAATCGTTAAAGTTGTCAAAATAAGTTTTATAATCCATATTAAGTTTTGATTTATCACAGTAATTGAATTTCTCAACCGCTACTTTCATGTTGACTGTAATTGACTGTAACATTAGAGGTTAGAATAACTCGCATGTCTTCTGTTTGTAGAATGGCCCCCAGGTATGAAATGGCTGTTGGCCTCAACAAGGGTCACAAAACCACCAAGATAGTGGCTGGCAAGACTAAGAAGGACAAAATCCGGCCCTCCCGACTAAAGGGTATCCAAACCAAGCATACGAAGTTCGTTCGTGACCTTATCCGTGAGGTTTGTGGACACGCTCCGTATGAGAAGCGCGCCATGGAATTGCTGAAGATTTCCAAGGATAAACGTGCACTGAAATTCCTGAAGCGTCGTCTAGGCACACACATCCGCGCCAAGAGGAAGCGTGAGGAACTTTCCAACATTCTTACTCAGATGCGTAAGGCTCAGGCTCATGCTAAGTAAGCTGTACAATAATATAAGAAATAAAGAAAATGTAAAAAATGTAAACATTTTTATGGTGGCATAATTTGTATTAATCAGTTTTCAACCCTGTTCAATTGTTTTCCAAATTTTTTAAGAATTGATATGAAAATGAGCTGAACTTTATTTAGTGTTGGCTTACAGATTGTTGCATGAAGTAACCTGATTTTTATACAAAACTTCAACGAAGTGCCTTGTTAACATATAGAGTTGCAATCTTTTGGCATATTAAACTTAGTATTTCCTTTGACAATTTGGTGATTTCATTACATTTTCCAAGAAATCAATATTTGAAATCCTATAATTAAACTTATACATCTAAGGTTTGTTGTATTGTGTTGAAGTTTGAAAAATCAGTCATTTTGTTTGCTGGTGGATGCTGTAGCACCTGCAGATGAATTCAAACATGATTCCATACTGAGATCATGTTCCTTTTGGTCAACTATAGCCTGCAAATATACTTAACTTAGCTTTATTCCACTTTATTCTAGGATTTGTGTAGATTATACCTGCAGGTTCTTCATATCTTTAATATCACTGTGCATAAAAGCCATGCTGCCCTCTGAAGATGTCAGCGATGTAGACAGTGGCGATGAATGCGGGCTCAAACCAGTGGTGCGCTCGGTAGAAGCATTCACTTCATGACAACTGCTAGTATCCGGCGAGTGCAGGCCCTGTCTACTCGTTATTTCTTGCTGATACAGCTCCAGGATCTTACCCTCCAGTGCGCGATTGATACTCAGCTGCGACTGATATTTACTCTCGATGGCTTTCAATTTTTCGTTGCTTTCTTCCTTCGTTTCATTTAGCATTCTCTTCTGCATCTTGACGTGCTTCTCATGCTGCTGTATGGTACAATCCAATTCGCTGATACGCGAACGACAAGCGTCCAAAGCTGTTGCTTTCAGTTCCAATTGATGGTGCAACGTCTTCAATTCATAATGATAGATCTCGGTGTAATGGGCACGTTCGCTGTCTGATACATTCCGGGCTGACAGCTCGGCGAATCTTTGTTTATACTTGATGATGGTTTCACCAGCTAGCAGTAATTCACGATTCACACGTTCTAGTTCAATACGACCACGTTCACCAGCTAATAATTGCTCTCGATTTACCTGTTATACATTTTAAAAAGAATATTAATTAGTGAGGGTTGGCATCGTTCGAATCTTGGGATGTGTTATTCTGATAGACTAATAATATTTGTATTCCTGAAAGTTTGATATTTACGGGTGGTACCAATTAATTTGTGTGCTTTTGGTTACGGCAAGAATGTTAGTTCATTTGTAGAGTGTAATAGTAGGAGATACGAACTAGGATCCATTTGCATCGATCTGTTTAATGGATAAAAATTTGTTTATTATCAATTTACCGCTCGAGAAATACATTGGAAATTGGTTGCATAAGAAATTCTTGGCCAGAGTATGTTTAATTAAATAATGTCTTCGGCTTAAGCACTTTAGCGTTTTAAACGAATATCTATAATATCATTTGAAAGTATGGATCTTATAGAACATGAAAACGTTAGGTTGCCCATTTATCATCTGGCATAACTATGTGTTGCCATGGCACGAAGATTACGTTTTTGTACGCAGGAAACCCAAACTTATGCCAAAAGAAAAATGGACACCCCAAGGTTTTCATGGTCTATGAGATTCATACTTTCAAATATTATTAAAGTTTTTCGTAAAACGCATTGGTAAAGTACTTAAGACGAAGATATTATTTAAACATACTCTGGCCAAGAATTTCCTAGGCAACCCATTTGCAATGTATTTCGACAGTACTCAATTGGTCATAAACAAATTTTCATCCATTAAACAGATCGGTGCAAAGCAATCCTAGTTGGGATACTAGACTATAAATGAAATGTAGCAATTCATTTGCGGATTGAGTTACAAATTCATAACTACTCCGAACTACAAAACTACTTGAGCAACTTCGAGTAAATTAGTAAAACGGTGAGGTAATCTAGGGTTAATTAATCTGCACAGAATGAAAAATGTAATTCATAGAGTTAACTGAATTGAATTTTTCATTATGCGCAAATTAATTGACTGCAGAATATATTACCGTGTTATCATTGCAAGCTGTGGAAATACAAACTACTCCACGAATAACTAATGAATGCGTTTTATTATTTCGACTAATTCTTCAATTTGAATGAAGATAATTTGATAATCGCATTGGTGTTGGACATTTGAAGCATATTTGATTTACTTAAAATCTTGCTAAAATCGAGCTATTACAACAATTTGGAAAATGAAATGAAATAGAGAAATTGAGAAATAGAGGGATAAAGATAAAAAAAATACTGAGATGTAGAGATGGAATCAGAAAAGTGAAAAAAGGAGATTTAGATATATAGAGAAATTGATAATAAAGAACTAGAGTGAAACACATACAGTAGAACCCCGTTTGACCGAACTTCGGTCAATCGAAACCCGGATTAACCGAAATGGTTGTGAAAACAGCGGAAATATAAATTCTTCCCGGTTTTTTAGCTTTTAGTGATTTAATCTTACAGAGTTTTATTTTAACAGTGTTAGGTTGTTTTTAGTGTTGATTACTACACTTTAATTTGTTACACTTTAGAAATTCCATACCACGGTTTAACCGAAAAAAGTGATGATCCGCAAGAGCGCTGCCCCATTAGTTCGGTTAAACTGTATATAGACATATTGGAGAAATTTGAAATATGAGATATAGAGAAACAGAGAAGTAGAGTTCTAGATATATAGAGAAACCGAGAAAAGAGAAATGAAGAGATATTGTTATATAGAAATACAGAGAAATAGTGAAATCAAGAAATAGAGATATAGATACGGAGAATAAAGAAATAAAAAATATAGAAATAGAGATATTGAAGAAATTAGGAAAATCAGGTATGGAGAAACATAGAAATAAAGACATAGATATACAGAGAAATCGAAAAAAGAAAAATAAAGAGATATGGTCATATGGAGTTATACAGTGTGATTTGAAGTTGGATGCAAAGCTTCCAGGAAAAGGTAGCCTAGAGCATTTAAAAGCATTTGAGCCACAATCATTTTAGTCCAAGTCTCACGGATTTTTTTATCGAGCTTTCATAGGTTTTGTGAAAAATCCCGAAATAGTTCACCGAAATAGTTCAATTCATTGTAATAAATGGCCAGTTGGATTGATGAATCAAGTATTTCGAATTTTATTATATTAGTATAATGTGTAAATACAATAAAATCCACGTGTAAAACATCTGCTTCATCAGATTATTTTTTAAATGATAAGTGAAGCTAATGTAAATTTTAAAAATTGAACATAAAGGAGTTTTTGACGGCTTCTAAATAACTTGAAAGCGGGCGTATATATGGTCAAACCTGTTGAAAAACTTCCTTAGTTAATATACTTTTGTGTATACTATAATTATATTGCAAAGCTCACATATTACTTTAACTAAGGCTTGTGAAGCAAACTAAATGCGAAAATTACATTAATAATCTCATCAATAAATCATGATTTTTACACGGAAATTTAAGTTTTTCGGTTAGAAATGATTACAGAATTCAATTCCAGGAGAAATTGATGGAAATTTATTTTTATTTAATTTATTCGAACAAATTAGTTTTTCTCAGAAATTTGCAAATTGGCAAGAAAATTCAGAGTATAAAATATTTTTTCTACATAAAATATTAAAAAATAAAATTTCATGAATTTGCCTAAGAAATTAACTTTATTATCATTTATAACCCAAAAATAGTATGTTTTTAAGCAAAAACATTATTTCTTTGGTAGCCTAAAAATTTAATATTTCACTTATAGTTTCTTTTCCGACCTTAGCTTAAATAATTTGCGAGCAAAGCGCATAAATGATACTAATAACTTTAACTAAGAAAGTTTTTCAATAGGTTTGACCATAAATACACACATTCCGAATTTTTTTTCAAGGCGAAAAAGTTGCTTTATGTTCAATTCTTAAAATTTACCTTAGCTTCAAATATTAATCGATTCTACACATTATACTAATAGAGCAAAATTAAAAACACTATTTCGGGATTTTTCACCAAAATCGGTAAAAGCTCGATAAAAAAAATCCGTGAGATTTGGACTAAAATGATTTTGGCCCAAATTGTTCTAAATAGTCTAGGCTAGCCCCCTTGAAGCTGTGCATCGAACTTTAAATCGGCCTGTAGTATAAGCATGAGTGATGACTATAACTACGGGCATTAGACGTGTAGCCATATGGTAGTGTGTTCATACATATGTCGCGTGAGTTTATACGTGTTAATGATGTACTTCCAGGCCATGTAAAGTAAGTTACGCCACTTTTCCGCACATTTTTACCGAAATAACCAACAGCCACACTATAAAAACTATTAATTCACTTACTTTGGCTTCTGCTTCAGCATTAAGAAGATTAGATTCAGCTTTCTGCCACTTGTCGTTAATATCCTGCAACTTGTGCCTCTCCACCTCAAGCTGTTCCTTAAGATCCTCAATTTTCTCGTTAGCAACTGTCAAGTTATGTGTCAGAGAGCGAAACTCCGCTTCCCAAAACATGACCTTCTCCTTCTGATCCTGTTCCTTGGTATGTTTCTCATTTCTGAATTTATCAATCTTAAGCTTCAAGATATCATTATCACGCTCTAGCAGCTTGACAATATCCGAAAGTGCCGAATTATGTTCCTCCAACACCTTAATTTTAGTTACGTCTGTAAACAAAGTGCGATTCTTCGTCGCATGCGTTTCACGCCGAGCACGCTCAAACATCAACTGCTGCTGCACCAACTGCAACTGTTCCTTGAGCGACTTTACAGAGTCCTTCCCATCCGCTTGACATTGAAAAGCACAGTCAATATACTTATCCAACACATCATACGTCGACGTATAATTGAACTTCTCCACTTGGAAGAACGGCGCGGGACTTGGAGCCGGCGATGGTTTAATATCACTCGTTTCATAAGCGGGGAATATGGTCAAGAACAAATATTCATAAGGAAGTTCAGTTTGGGTAGGGACATCGCTAGTTATCTTCTTTTTCTTTGCGTCTTGTTCCTCAAAACCGTTAATTTCTGGCGTTTCCTCATCTTTTTCTTCTAAAGTCTTAACGCTGCCGTCTTTTGGTGCAGATGTGTTTTGGTTCTTTTTCATATCCGGGCAGGAGTTTGCGCGTCGGACTGTTAGGGTGACATCTTTACCTAAAATATAGAATTAGTTCCTCATGAATAAATATTTATGGCATAAAAAGAAGCTTACTATCTGGACTACTCCCAGATGAATCATGATTCACATCCGACTCTTGTCCACATTGACTATGATGTCTCAATCGCTTCATATTATTCTTGAACGCAGTCATCTGCTTGGAGTTAGGCATATGCAACCCGCCGGATGTACATGGAGATCCTTGCTCACAGTCAGGATTATGCTCATGGTCTTGTAGGACACTGTCACACTGTCGCAGAGGCGTGAGTTGTTTGGAGATTTGACTCCGTTTCACGATAGACTGAACTTCCTCGTCTTCCTGACTAAGTGGGGATTCCGTTCGCTTCATTTGGGTGTTAATTGGTTCCGACGGGATTAAACGCAGAGGCGATGGTGGCGGCATCTGCGTTATAGGCGTTGAAGTACCATCGATAATCTATTCAATAAACGATGTGTTACACACGATAAAATTCCTGTTTTTCAAAATTAAAAAAGTTAGTAAGTCCTCATACTTGCGACCGATCTTGCATCATCTTCGCCAACTTTTGGTTAGCTAATGACTCGCGTTTGTGGTTAATCGGCTGATTGAAAGCAGAACGATGCAGCTGATGATAATGCTCAGTGGTGTGCGCGAAATTAAAGGCGCTCAATGCATCCTTCGTGCCGAGCCGCATAGGCGACGAGGGCTGCGAATGCGTGGGCGTCGTGGATGGCGAGCCGACGCCGCGATTGCGCTGGCCGAAATTGTTCAACGCGCGCGCGACTGTGACTTGCGCCATACTCTGTTGCTGATGGCGTTGGTTGATGAGCAGGCGCATATCCTACAAGCCCCCAGATATGAAAATGAAAGCATAAAATACAAGCTAGTGGCTTTAAGCATAAGGTGTAAGTACAACACACACACACTGGTACGAATTTAAATGAGAATACCTTAATGGGTGTCGTTTCCGGTGTAGCTTCAATTGCAGCTTCAGGTGGTGATGTTCCCTCCTGTGATTGAAACGTCGATGAAGCTAATAAGCTCTGACCAGCGCCCTGTTTGTAAAAGCCACGCCAATATACAACACTCCCTACTGTAGTCCCTGACGTAAGAAAGTATTTTTACATACCGAGTGTTGATGCACCAGTTGAGCCACTGGTATAGCAGATGTAGGTGTTTCGTTGCCCATTGCTGGAGGAGTTTGAATATAATTCAACATTTGTGACGGGCTGAACGTGTCGTTTTCCACACCGCATTGCATGTTCTTCAGTAAGCTATATGACTCTAGATATGGATATACAACACTTTAGTAATGATTTTTAATCTTTTTGTAGGTTAGTTTCGAAAATAATTTTCTAGAGCCAACATGAATGTTACGAAAATTACCACACAGATATCAATAAAATAGATCACACCATTATTTGAAGAATTAGTTGTGCCCGATCGCGATCGAAAAGATGATCCACCACCGGCCCAACAAGCGTCATGAGCAAATCTATCCTTCAAACCAATAGAATATTGCTCGCATTCCACGACAACATCATGGGCCGTCATTTCCTTCCATCTTTCCGTCGATAATTCGTAATCTTTAGTACTAGTTACTAATAGGGGATGCATCTGGACTGTTTGGAGCATTGGCTATAAAAACAAAAGTCATTGTCACAGACATAATAAAGGTGTTAATATAAATAATAACTTTCAGAATTTAAAATTTTATTGAGAATCTAAAAGAATATTTGAGGGGATAGCGAATATTTGACGTATTTAAGAATTTTCAGACATATTTTGAAGTTTTTCTCTATTTTTAAAGTTATTTCAAACAAATTCGTCATTTTTGGGCATAAAAAATCTTAATTCTGGAAATAGTAGATACGCAACAATACTTCCTTTGGTGTACTATAGAACTTCGATTATCAGAACTTACTGAAACAACACAATGCGTTTACTTCTACAACTTATGCCATACTATTATACGTAGGTAGAATTCGAGATTTGCATGCCTGCAGTTAAAAGTACATATATATTTGCCGTGAGAAGTTTGCGTAGAAGTTTTCTTGTTTACTCATTTTAAAATATAATGCATGCAGCGCGAGCGACCTATACAGTTATAATTCTAGTATATACAGGGTGTCCCGCAACAAGATGCACACTTTCAGAAGTTGATCTGAAATATGCCTGAATATTTCAATATTAGGAACGTAAGGTCTGCGATGGCCTCTTCTCGGGTTATTCATGAAATTACGCAATTCTACACATAAACAATACACCAGAACAACCCACCGAAGATCACACATTCCTGATATCAAAATACTCAGAGAATTTACCTGATCATTCGCTGAAACTTTGACAGTCCAGTTTTGGTTCTAGTATTTTTACGTATGTAAATTCTTTTTACCGTAATTGAGCACATAAACAGGTTTGCCAGACGTCCCGGATTCACCGGGGCAGTCCCGGTTTACGATTAAGATCCCGGTGTCCCGGATTATTTTAAATTAATCGATATGAATTTAAAAAATTATAATTTTTTAAGCAAACACTAAAACAGAAACAGAAACCAGGCTTTCTCTGCCTACCGGGGACATCAGCACTCGCTGAGACGCTTTTCTGCTTAATGAACAATATTTGGATTGATGATCGGGGCTTAATCAATGGAACAGCAGTAAACAACGTGTAAATTTAATATTGCTTTAAGTTGCAATGACTTTTATATTAAGATAAGAAGCAAAAATGATGCATTAAAAATGAATCTAGGCAAAGAAACATTTCAGTGAAATCTTAATTAAATATACATTATATAATTTTTTTTATGGTATATATGTTAATAATAATAAGTGTAATTTATCTGTACCTCCCCCCCCCTTGTCCTAGAACGTTCATTCTCCATATTAAAGGCACGGACCGAAAACGGAATTGTTATTTTTATTTTCAGGGAACCGAAAACGGAATTGTTATTTTTATTTTCAGGGAACCGAAATCGGAACTGAAAGCGTTATTCTAATAAGAGGCTAAATTGCAACTGATATTTTGTAAATATAAAAGACTGGCACCAGAAATCTAATAACTCACCAGCTTGCGCTGTAAGCTGTAAGTAATAAAAACTTCAGAAACGACAATTATCATACCCTCCACAACAACAACATTTACCGATCTATCTATCTTACATAGTTGCCTGGTAGTTTATATGACGTTTATTGTGCTCTGGCATATAATGG
Source organism: Tetradonia laticeps (assembly GCA_025400035.1). Lineage (NCBI taxonomy): Eukaryota > Metazoa > Arthropoda > Insecta > Coleoptera > Staphylinidae > Tetradonia > Tetradonia laticeps. Next base: position 19,257 of record JAODVP010113265.1, read on the forward strand.
TTTTTTTTATATTGCATTTATGTCTATGATTATGAAATTTGTTTGTGTATTACTGAATAATGCTTACTACACACCCAATAATTTAAGGTTGTTCAAGACTGAAATCGGAACTAAAATTGTTATTTTTATTTTCAGGGAACAGAAATCAGAACTGTAATCGTTACTCTAATGAGATGTAAAATCGAAATCGAAACCTTAAACCAAAATCAAGACATTAAGTATTATGCTCGTAAATCAGATGTGCATAGACAATATCAATTTGTGTGGAAGTGCGACTAGCGACTCAGTGAAGCGAAGTAATATAACTCATGCGGCATTTTACTCTAACGCAATTTATATTCAGATTTTCGAAAACTTTAACAATTCTTTACGGAAAAGTGAACGGCCCAACTGGAATATTTTATGGCTGCAAAAATTGTTTGATTTTCCTATACTAAAATCAACCGACCGGACTTTTTTTTCTTTCAAAATTGCCCTTCTATTATTTGAAATGAAAGCTTGAGAAAATTTCAGTAACCGTTATAAATAATAACTATATTACGATAAATAAAATTCTTACTTTGATAGTGTGTTTAAAAATATTAGATGCCTCCTTGTTTTTATAGTGCCCACGCAAATATGCGAGAAAGTTGCATGGATACATGCCATAAAGTCGTTGCAACAGCGCATATAAACCCACTTGCATATGTACCAATTGTTCCTCGCCCATTTTACCAGGAATTGAACTGTTAAACGCCGCCAATCGACTGAAAACCATTGATTTACTACCCAATTTACACTGAAATTGTAATAGTTCTATACTAACCTAAAAATATCGAAAACATCTTGCAAATGTGGACCCATCTGTGAAGGTATACATGGCAGAAGAACAATCAGCAATAGCAACGCACTCAGTAATAGTAAAATATCGGTTTCAGTCTACAAAAACAAATTTTATCAATATTAATGTACATTTAAACAACAGGCATTCTACTGTACTAACCTTCAATAGCTTTAACAACTCCCTAAATAACGCCTTCTCGGTTATCTTAAACAACCACGTTGGATGTTTCCGCACGACATGACCCAGCAGAATTAACGCTTGAAACTTGACATCAGTTGATCCGCGTAGAAGCGAATCATGTAATCTGCAATAAATCATTCACATATTAACAAATATTCCGCCTACAAACACAAGAAACTTACTTATTAAAAAGATAGTCATGATGTGATTCTCTCACATTTATCAAAATTTCAAGGACTCTGACTGAGTTTGTTTTCATGTAATGATCATAAAGTCCATTGACAAGCCATGGTTCTTTTACTACAATCAATACACATAACGTACTACAAGTACATATATAAGTTAATTAAAAACAACTCACCTGAGTTGAATAGATCACAAAACCTCTGCTTTCCTTCCTCCACAATTCTTGGGTCATTCGAGTTGAGTTCCTCAAACCATTCAGCCATGGTCCTGCAACATTTACCTGCATTTGTCTGCCTGCTTATGTGTAATTGTAGCGTGTATTAACAATTGTGAAATGATGGTTGTGATGTTTCCTAGTGGTGAATTGTTGGGTCAGATGGTGGAGGTTTTGTAAGGCATTCACTCATTGCTGTCTCAAGCCATGTATTCTGGAAGCAACACACTCATCAGTGAAATCAGAACACTTGATGGATTTGCTGCTAAGGATCAAATGATAGATCATCACCTGATCGGGTTATAAACATCTGTAAGTTTGGGCATAATCACGAACGACTGCTAGCACTACTAGGTTGGTGTAGAACAATGAAACGAAATGTAAGGTTAGGGTTGCGAGTATCTGAGTAACAAATGATGGTAAAATGTACCAAGTTGATGATGAATTGCTTCACTAGCTCGTGTCAGTGGATGGTTGGATGAGTGCTCGTGAATGTAACATTTAAAGTTATGGCCCGTGTGTTTTCCTTGTTACTTTTTCACCTTCGGTGCACGTCTCCAGTCCGGGACCTGTCAATACACACACGCGCAGAAAGCAGCACACATTTGAACATTTATTATGCTAGTGGAAATATTTAAAAAAATGTGTTTTAGCTGAATCTACGAATTGATTAAACTTATGTTATTTGAATTTGTAACTGACATGATGAATTATTTTTACATATTTTCAAGAGTTATACGTTTTTCTCTTCATATTCTGTTTGCGTATTCCAAGGCCTACATGGATTGGAGACAGCTGGTTGAGTTGCATAGTACGCATAGTACTGCAATGGAGTAATAAAAATTATATTAGATTAAAAAATCTAAAATCAACGTTTTAATGAGTGTATCTAAAAAGATGAAAATAAAGTGATCAACTCTATGTATGCATCACTCGTACTAAAAACTTGGTGCGCATCAAAACACTAGGAGTGCCTTTAGTGAACTTTATGTTATGGCGGGTGCATCACGTTTTTAATGCGAGTGTTGCTTACATAGAAGTTGTTCAGTTTATTTTCATTACAGAGATATTCGTGAAAAATTGCGACGCCTAGATCTCGTTATCCCAAAAGTTTATTCGTCTCGTATAAAAATCCGTGCACATTAATATATTTGTACAAATATTTTTCACTTTAAATCCCTTCACGCTGTAATAAGTGACACATTAACAGTTCCGATTTGGTGTAAGTTGATCAATTGAAGGGTAAACGGCAGCAGACGTTTTCAAGAAATTTACGTGTCCCTGCAAAGTTCGAATACGCATTTGCGCATCCTCAAAGTTCTCATTCAAATTGTTAATCTGCGACTGCATCTTCTGCCTGATATCATCGCGATCACGCTGCGCAGACTTAGCCTGTGCACGGCTCTGTGCAAGCTGTTTCTCCAAATCACAGATTTGATTTTGCATCGACCTGCGAACAGTCTCACATCGATCCTTCACCCTTGAAACCTGTCTAGCAGATTCGTCCCTAACATTATCAACTTCCGCGCTGAGTTGGGCAATTTCATGTAGCTTCTCCTGCGCGCGTTTCTCCGCATCCTCCACTTCATCTTGCATTCTCTCCATTTCTTTGCGCAGATCATCGTTTTCTGCTTGCATGAGCTGCATCTGTCGCTCCATTTCCTCATTAGCATCTTGTAGAGTCTGACGCTCGGCGTCCAGGTTACCAATGCCGCTTTTGTTCGCCTCCATTTGCTCAACAGCCATTACTGCTTTATCTCTCAAATTTTGTATTTCTCGCAAAAGGGCTTCGTTATTGCGTTCTGCCATTAGATGCATTTGTTGGGTCTCCTGCAACTTCAGTTGTGTTGCTTTAAGTATATCAGGAAGAGGAGTCAATTCTTGGAGTTTTTCTTGGAATTGGTTCTTCACGCGTTGAATTTCGAGGTTAACTTGTTCACCGATACGATTATTCTCTAATTCCATTAAGTCCATTTGACGTTTTTGTTCTTCTACTTGTTGTTGAGCTTCTAAATACTAAATAATCGAGGAGAAACGATTAATTGCAATAAAAATTTTATTATTTTGAGGTTATAATAGTTACCTTGTTCCTGTAGTCTTTCAATTGAGTTTGTTGCTCTTCCGTAAGCGCCCGTAGCTCGTCCATTTCATCCTGAGCTTCCCTAAACCGTTGTTTGGCTACCTGTAGCTGCTGCTCCATTTCAATAAAATTCTCTTTTGTAAACCCCCCTGATCTAGGATCCTTGTCCTTCATAAGCTTCTCCATTTCCTTTATCTTCTCTTCCAAGGTTTTCCTACTGTCTGCACATTCCTGATAATTATTCTTGTACTTGTCTACATCTGCTCTCAAACTAGCAACTTCAGTTAACTTTGATTTGTAATCATCTTGCAAGCAGTTGTACTTCTCCCTCATTTCCCTTAGCTGAGCGTCAGTCTACCAAGAGAACAAATATAAATCAATTTATAACTGAACTTAAATAAATAAAAATAATTTAATACTCTTGGGGGACAAGGTGGCATGCATGGTCCGCCACAAGGCGGAGGACACGTCATGGGTGACAACATCCTCCTGTGTTGTTCCAGATGAAGACGTTCCTGCCGTACGGTCGTCAGCTCATTCTGTATCGCTTTCACTTCCATTTCCATCAGACACAATTGTTTCTCCAAGCGTTTGGTCTCTTCGGCGTCGTCTGCTGGACAAGGTCCTTTCCCAGGACCACATGGTTGGCGGCCCTGTTGGGGTGACCCTCCGTCTCCTACACTCCGTCCTGCGCCTTGTTGACATGGCGGACACACCCCTGATTGCATTGATTGTGACATGGGCCTCTGGGGAGAACCCTAAAATAATAAACATGTAATTTTGCAGGGACACGTAGATTTGTATTTTTAGAGCATGAATGAAACAGGTAATTTATAATTTAAATAATTATGAATGAAATTTAGCTGTCATAAAATTGATGTTTGATGAAATGTCAAGAAAATACTATGGAAACGGGTGTACAACCTGAAATTGTTGTAATTTGTTATTGAGCATTCCATTTTCCTTAACCACTTGCCGTAATTCATGCTGCATGCACTGGAGTTGCCTTTGTAGGGAGTCAAGACTTTGTTCTTTACACAATAAGTCTTCTTGTAGTTGATATCTTCAGAAAAATTATAATTAATTGTTTTATGTCTACATAGGTCTACATAAAGTAGAAAAATATTCTGCTCATCCTATTGTCCATAATATTATAACGAAATAGGGCGCTATGTACAGGATCATAAGTATAAATTTATTTGCATTAAAATATTCGTACCAATTGCTTCGTTTCTCATTTTTTCTTATTTCTGAAGAATTAAAGTCAACTTATTCGCTCGTAGCGCTTTCGCACTCCATCGAAACTTTGCACATCAATTTCAAAATAATACCTCTTATTGGAAAAACCTTATATGTACAATACAAACGAATATTGTTACTATGATCCTGCACATAGCGACCTCTAGGTAAGATTTTATTGTCATGTATTTCATATAGCTCTATAATTTGAAATGTTTAAAAATGTCTAAAATTAACATAAAATGTGTTGAAATGTCTTAAAACGTGTGAAAATGTCTTAAAATAAGTGAAAATATTCTAATATCGAATAATGTCTGAAAATCTCTAAAGCTCCATAAAAAAGACCAAAAACATCTTAAAATATCTAAGAACTGTCTGAAATTAACTTAAAATGTGTTAAAATGATTTTAAATGTCGTAATAGTATATTAAAGTATGAGTGGATTATGAGGGCTTTCAAACACGCTCGAAATAG
>JAODVP010113375.1:4338-24406 GCA_025400035.1 Tetradonia laticeps
CGATTCAGGGTAGTATCGTGCAGTTCGCCCAGTTTTAGCTGATGTTGGGTTATACCTTGACAGCTCAGACCACTACATTTCGTTTTTCATTTGAGTTCAACTGCAGTTTGCATTGTAATTCATTCATAATACTCTCATAAGCTGCCTAACAATTGTATTGTGACAGGTAAATTATTGCAGTGCAAGCTCGGCTCGGCTTGTGGCTCAGATGGGGACGCAGCATTACGTTCCAGTTTTAACTAAAGCTAATAAAATTAGAGTTCAATGCTATATTCCTTTACACAAATATTGCTCATATCAGTTATAACTTCTTACTTGTTTCTCAAATCACTTATTATGTATTTGTTAATTGTGTGTAATTATTATAAACACAGATAATTAAGTACTTGAAGATTTAATATAACGACTCGTATTCATATAGTAAACTCCCAAAATGTACTCTATAACTTCCATAAGTTGATTGTAATCCTAAATGTGAACAGGGAACGCCAACGAGTAAGACTTTATCTGAATAGGCGAATCGACTTTTTCAAGAATATATTACTAAATATCACAAAATGCGACAACTTATTCTCAGTTCCGTGTATTGTCTGGAATTAGTGTACAGGGAGTCCCAAAAGCCAAGGTCAAACCGTAACGCCAAGATAGGCAAAATTATGATGGGCCTTTAAAAAAATTAAAGAATTTTTAACTCGTGTATTTGAAAAGATGCAGCCATTTAATGAAAATTCTGTTGATGTGCTTTGGAAGTGCGTATTTTTTCTCATTGTTTATAAATGGATATTCTTAGGTTATTTAATCGAATAATTGTTGGACATAATTCTGTATTGTTCAACATATATTTTACAGATTATCATAGTATATACAATTTATAAACAAAACACGTGCCATCATAACATTAAGGAAATCAAACACGTTGCAATAGTTTGGTACTGTTACGACTTACGACAAACACGAATGTAAATAAATTTCACCGCTTACCATTGTTTGACACTTACCGATTACCGATCGACAATTGATTGTGTTTATTGCTTTCATTTATACAGTGATCGTGTTACAATCAATTATAAACAATTGTATTTGTTGCTTTATTTTCCCTATTGGGTCAGGTCAGCTCGTAGTTATATTTATATATACAAATATAATGAATACAGGTAAGAAGTTGTCCTTAATTAATTTGTTTATTACTTAGTGAATTGGAGAGAAATTATATTTACAGAATTTAATATCTCAATTATGACTACTTTATATAAATATCAAATAATGCCTAAGTTGTTAAAAATTCTGCAACTCTAGGCAAATGTTAGCAGCGTTCCGTTAGTATGAAGACACACAAACGTGATTATTCTAAAATTGTTTTCAGTTTATTGGCAGGGATCCAGGTTTGCTAGTGCTACCAATAGCGAATGCACATTACATGCAACACACATAAGTCCGTGTCGCCTTTTTGCGTTGAGTTACGTTTAGTTGCCTTTAGTTACTCTTAGTTCCTCCCAGTTATTCCCAGACCTGCAGAGCTTTAAAAGCTCACAATCAGGGAGATCGATGAAAATTGCATTTACTTCTATCTCAACCAAGGAGGACATGTTAAAAGTGTAAATCTCAAGTTACAGACACATATTAAATTGAAAGTTCAAGAATTGCAAATTATCATTTGTCACAGTTTTACTTAAGTGTGACACATTTGTATTGGAAAATATGAAGAAATTCGAGTTCATTTAAATATTATAATAATTAAATAAATAGGACAGTGACTGACTGTAATAAAAATTTAACGAGTGAAAATCTCACTTAAATTAATCATGGAATTGCCTTGAAAAACTCTGATGGATTGTAGATGAACATAAAAATTGTAAGTAATTCTAAGTGCTCCATCACAATCAATGCAAATTCATTAAATTCACACCACATTGCAAATTTATGCATCTCCGCACCAAAGCGTTGCGTTTACAAAGACGGTAGTTACGACTAATTTAATGTGCTCTTGTCAGTGCGTAGCTAATTTACTACGAGCCGAGTTCTTCGGATCTATAGATACATGCGTATACGATTCGTATTTAAATATAGCTGATGACACTTTGCGCACTATTTATACCAACAACGTGTTTCGGTGAAACGGAGAGAAACAAAACGAACGCAAGAGAAACAAGCACAATCAGCAGAGGTCACACGGGAAAAACTCAATAGTCCCGAAAAGCCGTGAAAAAATATTATGGAGGAAAAATATCTGGTACGGGGCACGCATCTTTGATTGTATGTATTGAAAGCCGCAGTCGTGAAATCGAAGATCCCACACTGTAGATAGCTTTTCGGCTCGCATCTATTAGATTAGCGCACGAGGAGCAGAGGAACAGCCCTAACACTTTAACATTTTTATATTCTTTGAAAATTAATGCTGTATGTCCGAATAGGGATACTGCGTCCCCGCTCCCGTGGTGCCCAACTTAGGAGCTTTCCCCCCAAATTTAAGGGATAAATGAGTGGCATGGGAAATTTTTATGGGTTTCATTTGTTTAGGGGTATGTGCATTAGCATTTATCACGGTTCCAGTTTTAAAGGTCGCAAGTGTGAGACATGCATTCTCCACCTATATATCATCAAAAATAAGCTAGTCTATCGATTTAAATGTAAAGCAGGATGGTGATTTGATTGAGATTAATTCCTAATGATGGATGTTGTACAACATTCGAGCCCTCATAAAATGACTTTATTCAATGTTGACATGCATGATTTAAAAAATGTGAACCTTTAGAAGGAAGCTATCATTTTTAATGTTTTAGAGAATTTACAAATTTTGTATCTTAACAAACATAATTGCAAATAATATATTAGGGGGATTTTCAAGTAATAAAGGCGATTGTAGGGTTTTTTTACTTAGGTTTAGGTATCCATAAATATTTTTAGAGTTGGTAATACTGGTCGCTCCATCTATGCCATTTCAGTTAACAAGGAGCCATGAATAAGACTGTGATAAGGTGAAGGCACCGCATAAAAAAATACAAATAAATGTTATGTATCATTATTTGGCCGCGGATTTTGATGATATTACATAGCTTACGCATTTTTTTGTATTCTAGACAAATAGAGCGTATTTTTGATCAATTATACATTACTTTGCGCATTTACTGGGGTTTTTATTGTATTATTTACATTTTTAGGATACCATATGATTTTCTTTTGTGTCATTCACTTGCGAACGTTGTTTTAACTGTTTCCCGATATACCTAATAGTTCTAGAAAATATACCCCGACAGACTATGAAATGGAAGAATTGAAGTTCCAAGCATTCTCTCTATAACTATAAGAGATCTCGGAAAACGGTTTTCAGAATTCGATTCGGCGGGAGCTAGTATGATGTGACCAAAGTTTTCAAGTCCCTGCATCGGTCAGAAGTGGCCGAAAATAGGAATTAATCGTCGAAAAGCGAAGTATATCGAACACCTTTCGACAAGCAATTATTCGAGGAATACGTAATATTTTAAGATCAGGTCTTTCATCCGAGTCTTAGTAATTACACAAAAGATAGCGAAACATAGATCTGATAATTCGGCCTTCGAACGATTCTAATTATGTTGGGGTAGCCATCGAGAAATAAAAGGATGAAGATCCCTGGCAGCGGCTTTGGCAATTCTGCCATATCAGCTTTTTACCGTTGTCTGTAGTGGCCAATATATTTAAATGAGCGTGTTCACATGATACGGCGTGGAAATTCACCGAACTGTTTTTTTTTCGTATACGGTCGACGCCGTATTACGTGAATTCGCTCATTTACATATATGCGCCACTGCAGAAAACGGAAAAAATGCCGACACATGAAAATTGCCGAAACCGCATCATGTGAACGGGCTTTAATTTTTATAAATGAACAAAATGTTATTTCCCATAAAAAAAACACAAAGATTATCTATTAAGTCATAAAAAAAACAGTTAAGTGAGTTATTGTAATTTGAAATCGAGGCACATCCTCTGCCGAACCTTATATATAGAGGATTATATAGTGCATACTTAGTGCAAACATAGTGCATTCTAAAAAAATCAAGTTTTAGTAGAAGTAGGCGCTCATGAATTGGACAAAATTTAGGCTACTGTTTTAATTTTCCTACTTTGTAAATTCTCCCTTGAAAGCATAGTTAGCACATTTGTCAGTGTTAGAATTGCCTGCGCTTCCCACACGTGTCAGTAAAGTATTGCTATTGCTCCTAAACATAACTGATATAGTAAGAATAATAAGCAAAATACGTATAATCAACATAATTAAGAGATTAATGTCAACAGCAGTTCTACGTACATATTAGTCCATTATTAAAATAATGACACAATTAGTATTAAAATGTAAAGACCTTGGATGAAAATGAAAATCATTATGTACTTATCTACAGTATTTTTAAACCACTCTTGGTGTGATTGTTGTTATAGATTACAAAACAAGTATCACACAAAAACTAACTAATACCAATGTCCTTGAACTCCTCTCCCTGTAACATGGAGTTTGAGTGCAATTATCCAATTAAGAACAATGTAGTCAATCAACAGAACACGTTTGTGGTCTCAATAGTTTGTCGCCATGATTATTCCCGCAGATGCTACGGCTTTTACTTCCTTTGGTATTGGTTCGTCCTTAATTTTCCTTGTCATACCCTGTCTTCTCTATGTAACTATATAATGGCATATATGTATTGTGATAAGGATATTGAATGATATTCACAATCTGGCGTATGAGCAAGCGGCGTATGAGCACCTCAATTCAGCGAATTAATAAGTGAGTTTACATAACTTAGTTTTTGGAACGATCTTAAATAAAATATGCACTGATCACAAGTTTTAACTTATTCACTATGGATATATTTGTATGGTAATTGAATCACGAAGATATACAGGTATTTTAATGAGTTCCTGAAAACTTGAAAATTCAGTGTTAAGCAATAGTTCGTTTCTTTATAAATATATCAGCTATCGAATGAAATATGTATAACTACCGAGAATTTTAGGTTTGAGTCATTTGTTATTGTAAAATAACTTAACTAGCACCACGAGTAGCTGGCACATTTACCTACACATTCGATGGATATGATTGTTTTCGGTGCTTTAGCTTTTTACGCAATTTTGTTATTGTTTTGCTTAGCTTAATCGCTTTATGTTTATTAAACACCTTCTTATGTTTTCATTATTAATTTACACTTCTTACACTCATACCACACATTTTTCTATTTATACAGATTCATTTAATTAATTTGTGCACAATAATTTAATTTATTTATATTATATTCTAATTTATTTTTTTCTGATTTAGGATCACCTATAACAAAACCATCACATCCAGAAGAGAAAATCACCTTGAGTGATGTTAGTAAGTACTCATCGCACATTTCAAAAGCCTAAAATGGAATGCAGGTGCATTCCAATCCCAGTTTTCCCACATTGGGTGCCAACACTTTTAAATAAACAAAATCATTTCCGTTCAAATTGGTAGTTGGAGGTAGGAAACGAAGTGCCAAGCGTAAAATCCGAATGATGCTAAAATATTCAAACAAAACATAAGCGAACGGAATGCATAAAGGAATTTCCTTGGCAGTCATCAAATGATAAGACGGAGAAGAAGATTTATAACCATTTCGACAGTGGTCGTGACCATTGGATGCCAAAAATTATGCTTGTTCCTAGAATCAATGAATATTTCACTCACCAGCACTATATTAAACTATTTACAGCTGTTGGCAACCCGAGAATTGAAAGTACAGCCAATATTATTAACATTCTCCTTCAATTTCTCAAACATTCCTTTCATTCATGAATGGATCGTACCCATTTTTATGTTATGCTGTTTAGGTTTAAGTTATTTTGTGTAAAATACAAATTCCTGAATCACTACTCATGTGCTAATATTTTGGCTTCGCAGTTGCAGCTATCCAAACAGAACTAGGATCGCCCACAGAGCAACACCCAACTTCAGACTCAAAGCAAACGAAATCCAACATGGCTAAACCCTACGTGCGTATTGTGGAGCAACCAGCATGCAAATCCTTACGTTTTCGGTATCAATGTGAGGGAAGATCAGCAGGCTCCATACCAGGAACAAACAGCACCAATGAAAACAAAACCTATCCATCGATCCAGGTATGTGGATACAAAGGACCCGCTGTTGTTTTGGTCAGCTGCGTCACCAAAGATGCACCATATCGGCCGCATCCACACAATCTGGTGGGACGTGAAGGGTGTAAGAAAGGAGTCTGTACGATGGAATTTCCCTTGGATACAATGTCAATTACCTTCTCAAATCTTGGGATTCAATGTGTGAAGAAAAGAGATATTGCTGATAATTTGGAGGAGAGGAAAAACTTTAAAATTGATCCTTTCAATAGTAAGTACCAAATATACTAATATAAAGTATAAATGTTACAAGTTTATTTTACTGTAGCTGGTTTTGGTCATAAAAACCAACCCACTTCAATTGACCTTAATGCACTACGACTATGCTTCCAAGTTTACATCCCTAACATTGCAAAGGGGGATAATAAATATTCAGTTCCCTTGGAGCCGGTCGTCAGTGATCCCATCTATGATAAAAAAGCAATGTGTGATCTGACTATAGTCAAGCTCTCAGATTGCGTTAGTTGTGTAGGTGGGGGGAAGAAAGATATCATTCTACTGTGTGAAAAGGTACTTATCATCTTCCTTCCTTTAATTACCAACAAGCACCTTAGTTATCTGTAGAACTAATAGAATTATTAAATCACCTAGGTTACGAAAGAAGATATAGAAGTCCGTTTCTTTGAAGAAATCGACGGCAGAATCACCTGGGAAGCCAAAGGAGATTTCCAACCCTCGCAAGTCCACAAACAAACAGCAATATGGTTCCGTACACCTAGGTATAAAACAGTGGATGTGACTGAACCAATCAGAGTCAACATCCAATTACGGCGACCCTCAGATGGTGCTTGTTCGGAACCGCTGCCTTTCGATTTGCTCCCGCTAGACTCAGGTAGGCCCTCTTTCTGGCCCGCGCGCCGCAACTACAAGAAGACGAACGCGTATGATTTGTTTAATTCAGCACTCGCGACAGATGCCGAGGCAATCCGCAAACGGCAGCTATCGAATCTGGAGAAGCTTGTAGGTAGTGTTGAGAAAACAAATATAACTTCACCTGAGCCTGAGTATGGGGAGATTAAAAAGTCAAAAATGTCTCCCAAAGAGGACCAAGTCAAACAAAATAGTCAGGGTCAACAAAATTCAGTCAATGTTAATGATAAGGCAAAGTCTACTATTGTTACTATAACTGAGGAAGTAGAAGTCACTGTAACTGACATTGATATGACCCATAATTACGAACCTGTGGTTCCTGTTGACCAAGATCAACAACCTGAGGCGATACCCTCAGATATGTGTACAGAGGAAGATGTCATACGAGAAGTTGTTGAATTAGACGAGATTTATTCAGAAAATCAAAGGAGAATTGCCGAAATTGATGCCCAAACTACACTCTCTCCTCCTTTGGGTGTTCCCTTAAATGAACAGGAATCTTTTGATGACGCAAAGACTTATAGTTCGTTGCAAATGGCATTCAAAAACCCTCTCGCATTAGTTGAGCTTGATATTGACTTAAATGACAAGTATGAAGATGTCATTGTGAATCCCAATGCACCTCTTATAGACCTGCATAACAAGGATGTTCACAAAACCTCAACAAACTCGTCAAATAGTAGAAATAATTCAATTCCTCCAATTTCAGAGGAAGTTATTGAGGTCCTACCTCCTTTACCTCCCAAAAGAACTCGTAAAATCATTGAAACCGACATTGATGATCCAGGGACCAATGCAGGTCAAGGCACAATGGTAGAATCCATTCCTCTTTCTAGTCAGGAAGCTGTAAACGTCTTAACCTCAACATCAACTACGCCTATTTCCTTAACACGATCACATAGTATGTTGTCGAGGTCCCAGAATGACTTAGCACCCGTTAAGGCTCTACCACCGAAACCTACGTCCAATTATCATACGTCAACACTACCTAATCCTAAGAAACGAGGGTTCTTTTCAAAGCTATTCGGTAGGAAAGACCCAGTTACTTCTTCTCAACACTCGATTGCTTCTAAACGAGGGTCAATATCCTCGTTTACTAGCTCTAAGTTACAAGTATCTAATACTAGTCTTAACAGGACCCCTAGCAATGCTTCTAGTAAATCCTACCGGATTCCTTTAAAGGACGCCAGCAATGAGCAAGTTGACGTTAATGACTTTAACCATGTGAGTGGCTTGAACAATCTCAACCTTAATCCTCATAATTCCCACAAAGAAAAACCAGAAGTAGATCTGAATATTCATATAAACAGTATGAATAATAACAATGATCCTGACAATAACAACCAACTCGGTGTGGGACAAGGTGTAAATTTGGGTATCGATGAAGGTGATGATGATTTTAATATGAATCTAGACTTGACTGAGGCTGAACATTATGCATTGTACACTGCAATGGCTCCTCATGCTACTCAGAGTGAATTTGATGAAATGTCTGCTTACTATGCCCCTGTGGAAGGGGGTAAAGTATTCCAGACTAATAATATGACATAATCCATGTTTGGTCCTTTCAATTATTATTGATGGAGTTCCCTAATTTCTTGACTTATTGATTTCTTGATTTGCTGTTGTCATGATTGACACGTTCTAGGTTTGGTCCTTTGTTCAATGTTTCTGTTGTATGATTCTAGGTTTAAAACGCAAGCGAAAATTAGAATCAGACCCGAACATGAATTTAATCAGACCATTGCAGGAGCAGGTTCCCAATAGTAAGTTGATTTTTGATCGCATTTGGGGTTAAAGCTTCAAGGGTCTTAAGGGCGAAGATTACTTAATCTAAATAATTGTAATGGATATTTTGTGGTGGAATTATTTGGGGCTATGGTTACTAAGGGTTATTATTATGGTCATTTTTTAAAAGACAAGTTAAAGTCTTTTTGAGACATTTTGAGGTGGAGGGTTAATTTATTTGTGGCTTGGTATAATCTTTGTTGGCAGGTATATAACTTGTATTTGTTTGGGAATTATTTATTTGCATTTTGACACATTGTCAGAAGTCTTGTGAAAGAACTCTGATAATGTTAGTAATTTTAAGAGAGCTTTATGCCTTTAAACCAAATACGTGGCTATTTCAATGGTGCTAATATACATATACAATGAAATGATTTCATTTTTAGCAATTTATAGCGATTTATAGCAATTTTTGCCATTTTTAGACACTTTATGGTTGGAACCGTGTGGTTATTCATATTTATATAATATTATAGTTGTGTATGTACTTATTGTTGACTGTGACATTTTTCTTCGGTATTTTATATATACTAGGTCATTTGTTTACATATAACTAGATATGATTGAATATTACACGTTTGCTTAAAGTTGTACGTTGAAATCCTGCAAAATTGTGGAGATGTTGGATGGGGTTATGTTGACACTGTTGAGATTATTGTGGTTATGATGGCTAGAACATGTTACATTAAAGTTGAAATTGGTTAATATCAGATTGTTATATCTATAGTTTCTCTACAAAGAGTTGTTAAAACTGGAAGTATGTAGGTTAATTCTTAAACAATGAGAATGAAATTTGTTGGGGGGAAGGTGAGATTAATTTACTATGAGGAGAAATTCTATGAGACGTATAAAAAGTATGAGAAATCATATTGTATTTGTAAGGAATGGAAATAAACTCATACGTTTGTATTTCTTGCTGAATCTTGTTCAATTCAATATGAAATTCTATTTTTGGAAAAGCCGCTAAATGAGGAATGGTGTGAGAAGGTTAGAATTGATTTGAATTTTAATGCACTTAATGTTAGAAGTTGGGTTTTTCTAATTAAATTTAAACCGTATTAGTTTTTCTTGCTAGTGTATTTACTATAATGAGTACATAATTTGTAATTGAATTACCAGTAACTGCTGCACATGTATTGCTTTTGCTTGAAAACTAACCTATAATTTATACTTAACCTATTTGAATGGCATTTGGGTTTGATTGCTGATTGAGCTTTGTTTGTTTTTAGGACAAAATATATTTAACAATAGCCCGTTAGATATTAAGGAGGAACCTTTAGGTGAGTATCAATTAAATTGCACGTTGGTACTATTTTTATCAATTATTTTCGCAGCATGGGATATTTTTGCAAAATCATAAAAACATTTCTGAATTTATTGGAATTTATTTTAGAACAGCCGAATGTAAAAAAATGCATGCGAATAAAATTTTAACAATTAATTAATTTTAGGGTGAATCTGCATGGTTCCAATAAATTCAGAAATTTTTTAATGATTTGCCCAGGTCTCTTTTTCTGAGAGAACGCTAGGGAACACGTTCTCATAAAAAGTTTGACTAACCTAAATTTTAGTTATTTCTTCCATTACATAAACCAGTGGTCCGCGAACAGAGCTAAATTAGTCAAATTGCGGTAAAATTGCAAATTTTTGGGGGTAGAAGATACTATATTGTCTTCAAAAATTAATATCATTATTATTAATCAATCTTTTAATCGACTATAGGTATAATAATTCATAAAAGCATTGAACGAAATTTTTTCGCCTAAAAAGATTTGCGGTAACTGGGACTCAAACCTAGATTCATTAATTTCCAGCTGAACCTACCATAATCTACTTTTGCCTGTGTTGTTCGCATTACTGTAGATTACAGACTCTTGCATCTCCATGTGGAAACGAAGTTCGTTATTTTTCAAGTTCACTATTTATAATTTTTTAAAGGTCTTCTTTTACTTCTTTTTTTATCACGCATGCGCAAACGAAACGCATTAACAGATTATATAATTGAAAGAACTTTTCGCGATGGTAGGGCATTCAGCTGGAAACACGATGGATCTAGGTCCCAGTTACCGCATATTTTTTCATCAATAACCTTTATTTAATTTATAAGTTGGAGTCGAAAACTTCATTCATTAGAAATATATTATTTATTATACATTACTTATGATATTACTTATGTTTCAATTTCATATAGTATAATTATCTATCGGTTTGTATTATCAAAAATTGAATTAAAATGCATAAAATGATTTTTTTACATTTTTTATCGGCCATGCACAAATTAAATTCGTTAACATTCAATTCCATTAGCGATTATTTCTATGTACATTCTTGATATAAAAAAACATTGATATTAAAAAAATACAATATTGGTCTTTCATCCTCGCGCATGCGAAAACGTAGTAACATAACATATTAATTATGGACCTTCGTTTCGTAAAATCAAGGGGAAAAAAGTTCGCCGACCACTGATGTGATAAAAATATTTATAGAAAAAGAGCACTGGATAATTGAAATTAACAAACCACTTTAATCAATCGCTGTGTTAGCAATTGCAATTGTTTTAAATAATAATTCGCTTAAACTTGCTATATAATATATAATAAACCATTCTTAACTTACAATTAGATGTGCAACCATATGTTTCACCAGTCTACCCAGGCCATAGCCCCACATACCCAGCGTCAATCTCACCTGGTTATTATCCCGGCCCTAGCGCAGGAGTAAACATAGCGCAGCCGTATTATCCAACCCAGCATAATGATCTGCTCGCCCCTGATCCGCAATGGCAGGTACAGCAGATGCTGCCCCCAGCGCAAATCCCTCACATGTTACCGGAGCAAGGCCACCTGGAAGCCCCAATGAGCGTCGACTCTAACAGCGAAATGCCTCTTCGTCAGCTCAATTCAGCAGATCTCGCACCACTGAATATTACTATGAATGACGCGCAAGCACTTAGTGAAAACCTCAACATCAGTCTGAACATCTCGGAACCCATCACCACGGATAGTCTCAGCCGATTGGCGAACACGGAAATTGAGAAGTTGATCAACGCGGCACAGCAATAGTACTAGCAAATAATAATTTTGTATATTTGAAAATCTTAAATGTAATCTAAATGATCGTTGATTGATGCTGTTAATGGCGCTACCTCATTTGAAACTTTAGTTTGCCAGAATATAATTCGTGTTTTATTAGTTTTAAGGTAAGGTATGCGCGCCTATTAAACACTGTGATGTAAATGGAATTAATGCTAATTATTTGATGTTAATAAATTGAATAAAACTTGGATATATTTTAAAGTTATCGTAATATTGCAATATATTGTAAGTTGTTCAGTGTTTTCATTTAATGTGTTAATTTACTTTATCACGCGTTTTTTATAAATGGACTGCACTAAATTAATCCAGTTAAAATAAGGGAGAGTCGATGAAAATGTAATTGACAAAACTTTCGTATCGGATGCTTACTGAGGTAAGACAGTAATACAGTATTTTAAAATAGCTCTATACAGGTCTTAAAATAGTTATAATACAATTACTAAACCTTCATTATCAATAAAAGTCCCAAGTTGAGAAACCCTGCTTCAATGATCCGTTATTCAAACATCGGATTCATTCGGTCAAAATCGGTCATTAGGCATTTACCACGTATTTCAAACATAGAAGTTAAATTACTCCGGTAGAAACTTGTGTATTACACCGTTGCAATGATTAAAGTTATCTTTTTCTTCTAATATCACCCTTCTTACAAACGAATTAAATATTTTTGTAAAAAGAAATTAAAACATGTGCCCGCTTCTATCGATTGTACTATATATTCTACCAGTGGCGCCACCGGTGTGGGTTCTAGTAACATTGAAAGCTAAAGTCCAATCCTGCACTACAGCTGATGATAAACCTCTCGACTTGAATAATAGAAAAGTAAAATCTGTACCATAAAGAGAATATAACAGTATAGTTTATATGTATTAACAAAAATAAGAGTTATTATGGAAGTGGACGATATTCCTCAAATAGCCCCGAATGTCGACTATAATTCGGTATGTTATCTTAGATTTTGCTGACTTGCACTTTTTACTGCTCGGAAACCAACTACTATACTAACAAATCGAAAGTCAATTTTTGTTTAATTAGCACTACTTTATCATATCTTTATCGTAAACCATGTTATAACGAAAATAAACTGGAATAATAACTATTTTATTGTGCAGATTCAACCAATCCTACAAAAAAGAACAATTGCATTTGTAAATCACTTTCTATTAAACACAGTATCATTTTTAAATGATTTCGCGTCTTCATGTGAATCGCGACTGATGCAGTTTGAATATAAACTGCAGAAGATAGAAGCATCATTACTGATTTTGGAATCACAGGTATTTTCTTTATTCTTGATCAGTTGATCAAAAGAACGTCTTACTTATTCAAACAAAATTTTGATAATACTACTGCAGTTATCGAGCATTCCTGATTTGAACACAGTTAGTCATAAACCCGCTGCTATCAATGTGGACTTACCTGAAATTCCAAACATTGAAGAAGTGACTGAAACAAATGAAGCTAATGCTAATAGCAACCTCAATGACAATGAATTAAAAGTAGATACCGAAGAAAATAATAATAATGGAACAAAGGCAAGCGATGACCCAAGATATGTCAAATTCTTCAAAATGCTGCATTTTGGAGTTCCTGCTGAGGCAGTGAAGGTAAAAATGCGTGTAGAAGGATTTGACCCTGACATTTTAGAGTAAGTTTATTTTGTATTCAACTTTAGCCGCTTTTTTGATAAAAATTATGCTTATTAATTCATATTTTTATTCACCAGCAATCCAAATGCAGTACTACCTGGATAAAATAAAGATAATATCAAATTTGTATTTATCACTTTATTCTAAATACAAACTTCTTATATTAACAAAATTAGAATTGTATCATTTGACCCTTGCGCTTCTTGTCACCACCCAGCTCAAAGTGCTTGCATCTCTTCAGCGGAATCTGATTGCGGTATTTGCAGTCAGAACATTCCATTCTCAGCACAATTTTCTTAGTAGTTTTAGCCTAAATGTAATTAATGTATTATACACACGCTTCTTTATATAAACTTTTAATATTTCACTCATTAAGATGTTATATCATATTCAATTATATTTAGCTTCTTACCTTTTTACGGAAAATAGGCTTAGTCTGACCACCGAATCCTCGTTGTTTACGGTCATAACGTCGTCTACCTTGGGCAGCGTGCCTCTCCTTGGATTTCTTGTACTGCGTGACTTTGTGGGTCTTGTGCATCTTGCACTTCTTGCAAAAGGTGCGTCGCACTTTCGGTATGTTCACCTAAAATTCAGAAGAAATTAGACGACATGACAATTGCACGTAACCTCAATGTTTCCAAAAGGTAAATATTGATGTAAATTTTGGAATATTTCGTGTAAATATGACTCTGGATACATAAAATGAACAACCATTTTTATAAATAATCAATCTGTTATGTCGAAGAGTCGATTAATGGACCGATGATTGAAGAATTTGATATTTTTATCAACGACCACTCACCATTTTTAGAGCTCCGTGTAGAAAGAGTGTGTGAAAGAGAGACGTCGAAATAGATGTCGCTCGGTCTCGTTTCTAGTGCGACTATGGCAGCGTCCTCTATCAGAATTGTTAAAAGCTCGTGATTTAAAGTAAATTTTAATTTATAATTCAATTTAGATAAGAATATACTACAATTTATCATTTTATTTACCAATATTGTATTTTTTAATTTTTTAATGGTATTATGCGCAGAGGTAAAGAATTTAATAAAGTGTTTAGATTAAAGCAATTTTATTGTTCCTATAATCAGTTAATTTATATTATCAAGGACCATAATTCCATTGTGTTGTTTATTTTTTAATATATGTATTTATTGTTTGCAGATACTTTGTTTAAGTTATTAAGAAATTATTAAGCGTGTAATAAGGTTTTTAAGTGGAACTGTTTGTTTAAATACGCGCCCCCTGGGGAGAGCATTGCTGAAACATTTTGCTAGTCTCGCCACGACTCACATGATACTCTCAAACCCCTCAACTAAAACTTTCAATAATTAATATCTCAGGTTTCTGATGTACGATATAGGAAAGTTCTCAATTTTAAAACATACCCACTCGTGAAGAATTATTTAGTGTTTTAATAGTTATTATTACTATGCAAATAAGAAAAGCCGGTTGTTCGTTTGTCCCCGACCGCAATCGGCACGAAGGGCGCCATATTAATTTTTGAACTTGGCTTGCATTTCGCCGGTCAGTAGTGTGTTCAGCATCGGTGCACGTCACTTCATTAGACGCGATAAATCTCGAGGTATATCCAATAAATAATAAACAAAATGAGTACCAAGGCGAATAACGAAGTTGTGGTGGACGCCATCGACAGCGAAAAGGATGCGAAGTGCGAGATTAAGGGCACCAAGCGAGCGGCAGAAGTAAGTACCGAAAATTTCAAGTATGCGGTGATTTTTCGCGGCGGCATTTTATCAGCACACTGTGCTTTTTCGTGCTTTCATAATGGCTGGAAAAACGTGCGACGCTTGATGATAGGCCTCATCTGCGATGTACGGTTAAAAATACTGAGATGCGACGACAATTCGTCGCGGCGTGAATTTGTTTGGCACGCGGGAGAGTGAGCAATCGCAAAAAAGTAGGATGTGCTTTTCGGGAAACTGAAAATCAAAGCTTCTGGTGGTTTTTCTCACGCAATTGTCATGGCGGGATAACGGTACACGTGCATATTGCATGTTCTGCATGCGGAGGCGCGTACTTTTCAGCGTGCACTCGCCGCGAAAGCGGAGCTAAAGCAGTGCATGTGCTCTGTTTGCGAGCAACGCGGCCATGTGAATTGTTTACAAGCGGCGTTTGTTTCTTGCAAACGCGATCTCACCGTTCTCCGTCGGCCGCAAAGTCGCCGGACACGCATACGCATGCTGTTTTGTTTGGGTTGCTGCGAAAAGCCGATGGATGTAAACAACGCTCGGCGTCGCAAAATCCGCCACGATGCGTCGCAGCGGCATGGCGTGTGTACGCGCGCCGTGTCCCGCCATTGTGATTCGCGCTGCCTGGCCGGGAGGCTAGCGTGGGTCCAAGATGGCGAAATCAATAGCATTTTCAGGGCCTGTAATCAACCTACCTAACTTGTAACACATAATCCATCATTATCAAGGGTAATTATAGGTGTTTATTAATCAATTAAGTAAATTAATCATTAAAATCAATGGCGATTTTTGTTTTTCACTGAGAGGGCGCTGTATGTTTTCCATTCAAACAGTCACTGATGTTGACCTGATTTGTTCGAGTTATCATTTTATCATACACAGCGCAAACATCATGCGGAATGGGCGCCAAAAACAGGCTGTTGTATATTTCGTATACAAATACGAAGGGTTTGAAGCGACGATTCGCTTGAAATGTAGGAAGCGTATGTTTGTGGAACGCATGCACGCTACCGACACTTGAACCTGTGCGAGTACGAGCAATCGTGCGGCGCCGGGTGCTCACTCACTCCAGTTGATTCTGGCATCTGTTCATTCGTTCATTGCTCGTTGCGCACTCCTAGACGCCGTGCTGCTTGGCTTTGCTCGTCTAGCAGCGGCCGCAGATCAGTTTATCCGACACGCTGCACTAGAATGAGGCAGCTAGTCGTTTAATGCAGTAATAGCTGTGGTCACCGATACTCTTATCAATTAGTTTGGGAACAAATAGTATGCATACCAAAATGATAACTAACGCGTAATAACTTCGGTGTTTCTTTTGTTATAGATTAATATTGTATATTAATAGTTGGTAGGTTAGGGGATAATTTCTTCTTAGTTCGTTTTAGATAGTTGGGCGGAGGGTGAGGGCCATTCGGGACTTCGGTTCTTTGTTTGGAGCTTCCCGCAGTGTTTGCAATCGCATTCGCAAGTCGCGGCGAAGGGTATACTAGTGTACTTAGTTAGGGGTGTAGAGTGTGGGGTTGGTTGCTTTTCGCTCGCTCTTCGTTCTCGCATTAACACAGCTGCCGTTACTCACCTTGCGTTTCTTTCTCTATCACTCGCAACGCAGTGCCGTATGTCCGTACTGTAGTATGTTCGCATTCACTACTTCAGTGCTAATGGTAAAGCCAAGCCGGATAGAAGTACAAGTTCATACATACAAGAAGAACGCGTCGCGCGCAGCGTAGGAGAAGGACGGGTAGACGAGTAGCGAGTAGATACGAGTGCCGAGAGAGTAGAGAGGAATCGCGACGCTTGCATGTAACTTGTGTTGATGATCGTGAGTGAACTGATTGTGAGCTGAGCTGCAAAACGGCGTTTGGTACTGGGACAGAAAGAGACAATACATGCCTTTGCCGAACTGAGTAATAATGTAGAAGAGTAGTGCGTACAGAGTTCACTCGGTACACACGCGACGCTCTCGTTTGTTCCTTTCTGGCATGCGTTGATTGGGTTGTGAACGGTGGCACCTGTGTATAGTACCGGAAGTGCGCATCGTAGACGTTCTAGCTACAAGTATTACTAGAATTCTTAATGTTGTTCGAATATTTAGTAAATGAATTGTTGTATCTTTAGGACAAAGGTGACTACACGAAAAAACAGAAGAAGGAGGAAAATGGTGCTGGTTCCGACCATGAAGACTTAGTGGAAGAGGAGGAGGAAGGTGCGGACTGCGAAGATGAGGTTGAGGAGGAGGATATTCCCGAGGGTGACGAGGATGACCTTGACGGCGAAGGTAATTTATTGATTTACATATATCCTAATACATTGCGGTATTTATTAATACGTGATCTCTTGATTCCTTAGAAGATGACGAGGAAGACTGTGAAGGTGAGGAGGGCGTGGACGAAGATGACGACGACGCATAATAGAATAAGACTAGATGACAAATAATTAACAACACAAAGCAAGAAACAGCCAAGAAATATTATTAAATAATTGTAACAACAAATATTAATTGAAATCCAACCAACAGCAACAAGTAAGACGCAAAACAAGGTGGTGAAAGTGTGGAACTATCAAAGTGTAATACGAGCCAATGCGCGCAACTAGTCGCGGGCGGCGGCGAGGATGCGGTGCCCCATCAGACGACGCTCCACGCATCGGCTCGTGCGTTATCATAGTAACCGCGCGGACTCTAACTTATTAACTATTACTACGTATCTCTTTGGTTTGTAAAAATGTCCATTTTATGTAAAAATAGGTATAAATTAGATTAAGTTTTGTGTCACGATGTCAGTACGCTATGTCAGGATGGTCAGGATATACGAAGTAACTTTTCGAAGATTGATTGTAACACACCCTCTGAGTTTTTACTTGTACAAATGCTAGCGCGCAATGCGGGACGATCATAACCTCATTACCACTGCGCGCAGGATTCGACAGGCAAGAGAGGAAACAATAGGCGAGTCACTCAAGGAGAACACGCAGCATTTCACACTCACACAGTTTAGGAGAGCAGTGATGGCGTCTGTCGGTTACAGATGAACTTGATATATAGGTATATATGCAGATTATTTATATACTATATATATTTACGGAAAATGCAATAAGCTAAACAAGTTATAACAAAATTTACTACTTAATTAATGGTGTAATAGCGGAGCGGGGGCGCTGCCTATCGGGGTGCGGACGCGCATGCGCATACATCTGTTGTTCATGGATTGCACGCCGCCCCCCGATAGTCTGGACCTGTACAAATGAAAAACAATTCTGTATACCGAGTGCTCCGCGGCGGAGCTGCACTTTCAGATTTTTAAGATTCTATTCAATTGTTGGATAGCGTTATCTATAGAATCAAAGACTTTGCGCCCTTAGCGGAAGAACGACGATCCTCGAACGAGACAGGAATCAAACGCATCTCATTCCACAGACCATTGTGTGATTTCTCCTTTGATAAACTAATTTATTGTTCGATTTACAATGAGTTCTTCTTCTCAGTTTTTTGATTGATTGATTGACTTTTGACAAACTAATTAATGATATAAATGTATTGAATGAATTTGATAATTGATAAAAATTTAACAAACAATGTTTTTCTGAGTAAGTGTGCAAACTTTGTGCGATTTAGGTTTTGCGTTAAGTTATCATTTTTGTATACATTGATACACGATACAACTGCATCGATCCGCGCACCATCATCAGCTACAAATTACAAATTGCTGTAGCTATAGCTCTAGCTCTAGCGTTGTATGATTAGAAATATTTTTATGTTGTGGTAAGGAGTTCTTAGTTCTTACTCCTAGGCTCGCATTTTTTGATTATTTTTATTTCTCTGCGCTATCATTTTCGTTTCATTATGTTTGGGTTCTCACGCAGACCTAGTAAGGCAGAGGACGAGGCGTGGACTTACGTGACGACATTTGAGCGAATTATATAGATTATTGATAGATCATTGAATCACACATTGCGGTCGTAACTAAAGAAGCGAAACGTTTTTATTAATGAATAAAATTTTCATTTTTTAGTAAATATTATATTTTGGCTTCTGTTCAATTTTATTTTCTTCTATGAAAAAAGACCTGTTCCTTCTGCAAGTTCTTACAGTTCGGAATATAAATAAATGAAAATAATCATTTTCTGGTTTTCTGTTTCATCAATGAATCCAGGATACCTGTCATCCATTCTTGGCGCATGTCTATGAGGTCTGAAATAAATACAACACATAAAAATTAATAATGAAAAATAATATTCATGATATGTATAATCCTATGGCATACAGTCGAAGCTAAATAGTACATAGTTAGATGTAAATTTAATAATTCGATAAACAACATTTTTTGACAGGTTGTACTTAATAGTATTAGCCTCTGTTTCTGTATATGTTCCTAAGATGTAATGTCATTTGTTGATTCCATCAGAAAGAAATGTCGTACTATGCAAACAGTAAGTATACTAGTCCATTCTTGGCAAGGAAATTGGGCTTGGAGTAGGGCAACTAACTTCGTAGGGAAGGCGCCATTTAGGAATCTCACTTTTCAAAGTTGGGCGCAAATGATTTAAGTAGGACTCAGCCCTACTTCGCCCTACTTTGGCTACTGGATTCGACAACTGTGTAAGTGAAATTTTTAAATCAAGGAAGGGTCCTATTTATACTGAAACGCTAATTACACGCTGTGACAAACTGGGGTAAATTAATCTGCGCAGAATGAAAAATTTAATACAGATAGTTAAAAATATGTAGAATTTTTACTAAAACACCGCAGTTCAGAACCTCAGCTGGTTTTTGCAGAATAAATTAATGAAAATAACTAGTACATAT